>OVAX01002657.1:0-27091 GCA_900406405.1 Lepidium africanum | reverse complement strand
TCGATTATACGTCTTCGTATGTATACACAGTAGGATTGATTTCAGGACATTCCCAACAGTATATTCCAACTTTGTCCTCTTAGGTTTTCCACGGAGTGCCTTTGTCCTTGGATTGCCCTTACTCCGTTACTTGCAAGGTATGACGCTACCTCTTGGACGTTATATTGGAAGCTGGCATATCCTGTGTTAGTCAGTCTTCCTACTAATCCCCTTGTGACTAGTAGGTTACTTTCTCCACTTCGCCAGTCTTCGTAACCTCGTGTCATGATGACTATTTCAATGTGTTTGAAAAAGTCATGTATACTTAGCATCATGTCGGGAATTACATATGCCAATTGCGTTCCTTGTGTAAGGTCTATTTCCATAGATCCTATTATTGCTCTTTCATCTCCCCATCTTGTGTCTCTGAATACTGCTAAGGCCATTACCCCTGTCTCTCTTCTGTGGAGGGTATGGATTCTTATTAGCATCATTCCTAAGTGGATGTGTTCATATCCACTGTCGACCAATCTTCTGTAGCTTGCTTCATTTATGAATGCCATGTTAGTCTGTTCTCTTGTACACAAGATTCTTTCTTCTGAGAAATGTTGGTATACTCTATGCAATCTGTTTCCCCAACCTTCTTCGTATAGTACCTCTGCGGGTACTAGTGTGGCTCTTCTTCTTAGTGAGAGTCTTACTTCTGCTTCTGGGTTTAGTTCCATCTCAAGGCTTCTTTGGTATGTTGGTTTTCCGATAATTCTTCCGAGTCGGTATCGCGTTTGCTGCCAACGTCTATATTTCCTTATTTGGTCTTCTTGAGTGGTTATTTCATCAACATTTCTGCTTGTTGATGGCCTTCTGCTTATCGATGGCCTTGGTGGGATTTCCTCCTGCCTTAACATAAAGCAGGTTTCAGTTTTTGAGTTTTCTTTATTTTCTTCGAACTCGTCTCCCCATCCTGTGGGTTCAGGCATCTTCCTTATATTTGGGATCTTCTTTGGATATTTAACCCAATAATCAAACCTTCCAGATGGTTCGCCTAGTAATCCCCATACGAAATTTTCTTCCGTGCTCTTTTTGGGGGTTTCCTCCTCTAGGATTTTAGAATCCTTCTTTTTGCCTCCTTGTTGGGTTGTAGGAATGGGTTTCTTCTTTCTCCAGACCTTCTTTTCTATGACGGGCTCCGCTTTTCTTTCTTTGTATTTAAAGCCCGTTTGTTTGGGCATTTGGTATCCATAACCACCTTTAGCCCATGTGAACTGAGCCTTTTCTTGTTTTAGGGCCTTATATTGGGCTTTGGTCTTTTCTTGTTCGTAAGCAAGAATCCTGGCCTGTTCTTTTTCCCAACGTTTGTGTTCTCGCCGTTGGTGTGCTATTCTTGCTTTTAAGTCATCCGAAAGGATGATTGTTTTTCCGTCATTGGCGAGGTAGTTCCTTCCATTAAAGAACGCTGCTCCTTTAGGCCAATTTTTGGCATATTAAGCAACCTTTACCATTTTGGGCACCTTGTATTTCTGTCCTTTTCCGCTCCTGGTCTGCTGCTTTCTTTGGGTCTTTGTAGAAGAATACTTTTCCCGGGCCTTTAACTGTTTTTGGCCTGGCTCCGTCAGAGATTTTGAGGGAGCTGAGTTTTTGTATGACCTCATCAAGGTCTTCTTTTGTTCTTTCAGGGGGTTCTTTTTCCATGGTGTTGAGTTTTTCCCCGATTGACACCAACATGAAGATGATGGTGTTGTTCTGCCTAACAAGGGCAGAATTGAGTGCAGCAACTCCCTTTGTAGTTGCTTCAGGGTCAAGGAATCCAACTGCTGGTGAGGCGAGTGATTCCGTTGCTGAGAGGGCTTGTGCATAGCTTTCACTTTTTGCTGCCTGTTCCCAGCCATTCATAAAGTAAGGTAGCTCCTTACTTCGTGTAGAAGTTCGTGTACCTCCTTGAGTCTTTGCTCTAAGTTAGTAGTGAGTTTTAATGCTTGCTCTTCTACTAATTTTGGTTGGGCTGCTATCTCTTTCACCAGAGATCATACTTTGTCTGCTGTTAGTGGCTTATTGCTTTTTAGCTCTTCTTCAAGAGTTTTAACCCTTTTGTTTAGGGCGTTTAACTCTTTTCTTTGCTCTTCCTGTATCTGCAGCTGTACTTCTTGTAGTTCCTTGAAATTCCTTATTGATACTTTTGTAAAAAGCATCAACCGGTCATATACTACCGTAATGTTGTGGTTGTTGTTTAGACAAATGTCTTTGAGTTGCGCTTCGTTTGTTGCAAGATCTAAGAATTCAAGGTTAGCCGTCCGGGATTCGTCGTACCACCTTCGAACTGCTTGTTCAAACCTCTCACTCATCCTTTCATTAGGTCCTTTCTATGAAATAAGCTAGTCTTATAGTTCCCGTTTTACGATTACCAGATAATATTTTGATTCTCACCTTTTTATGGACTTACAGCCTTCTCCTAAGGACTTACCACCACTTACGTCTTTTGAATCTAGTATTATCAGGTAATCTCTGGGAGAACCACAAGAAGAACTTTATTCAAGATTTGTTCCACAAATCCTTGGAGATTATTTGGATTTTTGACTCCGGGATTCACTGTTTAACAGCTATCGCCTTTGTCATTATCCGGACAATCTCCTAAAGAAGAGGGACCTTTTGATCGGACTTGCGATCGGAATAATTAAACGGTCATTGGTTTCGGACTTACCCTTCAGACCTTCCTTGAATGGTTGTTTATTCGGCCATTATCCTAAACCAGCTCTGATACCATAGGTGAGTTGTGGTTGTAGCGGATTTGGATCGGGAAACTAGGATCTTACGATTTTGTTTCCTTTTTGTTTCCGTGTGTTTGAGGGATTTTTAGTGATTGAAGAGAGAAATTCTTGCAGAGAAATTCTTGCTGAATTGTCTTGCTGAATTGTTCGATGATTTATTCATATGCGATGAGTACATATTTATAGTGAGTAGAATACTTATCTCGGGTGCTCATTGAGCCCCATCGACTGATAAGATTCTTTTCCACTAGCTAAAGTTATTCCCACAAACATAATTGGTGGGTAAACGACACATACTAGATAGCATACACACATAATTGGTGGGAAAAAAGAACTTTCAAAATATAAATTTTAGATTAAGATTAGACCTTTTTGATCTAATTGTCAAATATACATTGTATATGTAGTCCAACTAATTACGCCATCCACCACAATAAAAGTTGTTGATTTTGATTATAAATTGAATATTGTCTATTTAGATATAACTGTCTAATGAGCAATATATTGACTATGTTGACGACAATCTACGATAATTTCACATAATTTTATATTATCCTATCAGAAATTGCAAATTTATGTATGTGATTAAAATTGTTGGGATCGTGGACTAAAAAGAATATACTAGGTGGCCAAATCAGAAACACGATATGGCTGTGACTGATGTGGTGGGTTGGTGTAATATTATCATATCTTTTTTTTTTCTTTTTCCAACGTATTATGATCATATCTATTGAATCTATTGTCCGCATTAGGCAAAACTTTTTATAGTTAAATGTATTTAATACCCAAATTTCTCAAAAATCATTGAGTACATCATTTAAAGAATCATATGATACATCAACGACAGAAACGTGATATAATTTATTTAAGTATTTACTGAATGTCTTGTTGCTAGATGATATCGATTGGAATCTATTTGATACATTCAGAACCTGCAAAATACTATGTAATAGTTACAATTTGGTTTTATGCAACAACAAGAATTTAACCCCACCATTTTTAAAAAGAAATATGGTTTCCATTTTCCAAAAATGCAAGATATTCTTGCATGATCAAAGTAATAATAATATATAAGTCACGAGTCCGGGATCGAGTCCCACCGCCTACATTATGTAAAAACTTGGCTAATAAACCGACTAGTTGTGGTCCAATATTGAGAAAAAAAGTCACAATACTACCATTAAATACTTATACGTTACATTATATTTTTTGTTCTCATGGGCAAAGCCCAATTTTACAAGTGGATTCAAAGATCTGGTTGGTTTCCTCACAAAAGGGATTGATGGATTGCCAAACTACACATTTTCATTACCTTTACGTTTTTACTTTTTTCTGTTGTTCATGATTCTATTAGTTTAATTTTGATAGAGAATATGGCGGGTTGTGCCACTTCTAGAAAACATTTTGATGTAGTTACCTTTTTAGTATTTAATAAAATTTAGGAGTTTGCTTCTGTTTCTCGACAAAAAAAAAAACTAATTTTACCTTATTTATGGAGGAGAAGATGGTTGAACCCAAAGCCATGCCTCTTTTGTATTGATCAAGGCAAGTGCCTTAGACCCCTAAATTTACATCAAATTTGAAGGCCACACCTTTTGTACAAAACTAATGTTATTTTTCATTTTTTAAATGGTTATGAATGTTATGTTACTATAACTTTTTATATAAAATAAAATTATATATAAGCAATATAGATATGAAATCGGTAGTATTAGGCCTCCATAAACCTAGACCCGACACTGCCTCCAAGTATAATGGCTAGAGCTACTAGCCTCTGTAAGTTTTCATTGAAAAATATTTAAGTGTAAGAATGAAAAAAACAAAAACAGATGCCCCACTTACATAAATATGTTTTTGTTCGGCTAAATATTCAAACCTTTTTTTCGTTTAATATTGGGTCACAGCTGGCTGATCCATTAGCCAAGTTTTTGTACAATGCAAGTGGTAGGACTCGATCTCTAGACATGTAAGTGTGCCTGCCTTTAGTGGACTTATCACATCCTACTAGGTTACAGGCCACTTAAACCCATTATATCAAATCAAAATTTGATATAAATAATTTAAATATATTTGTAAAATAACTAAAATTTTACATATATAAGACCATAAAATTCTTTATTTTGATTTTATAATATAATAGAGAAATTTTAAGAAATGTCATTTTTGATATATCTCTTTTCAAGAAGTGTTCCTTCGTGTCTATTTCTCTCTCTTAATTTCCAAAACAAAGAATAAGTTTTGAAAATGAATATATCAAAAATACATTTTTGAAATTCCTCCTTTATAATATTAATATTTAAACTCGAGGATTAGTAACTACTGATATTCAAACGTATAAACTTTTTGATATATAAGAAATTAGGCTCTAGTGATAGTCAACACATAAGATTTGTTACTGGTGGTTTCGTCTTTTTCCTACCATGTGACGTTGTTATTTATCCTTTTACACCTTTTTCTTCATTTTCTGTTGCCTCTTTTCTTTTTATTTTCTCTTTTATTAAATCAATATTATGGGTCATAGTGACCGTTCCTAAAGTTTCGGGGGAATATTCTAGCTATTTCGTAATTACAAGGTTCACTTTTTGTTATACAACTAATTAAACCTTACATTTCCATCTCCCCAAGTCATTCGTTTTTTCTTTTTCCGGATCGCAGAGCTCCCTATATTTGATTCTGTATTTTATTGAATATTTTAAAATAACAAATGGGAACTGAACTTTGAACTACAACTTTACGTCTTAAACAATATATATTACATATTTCCGGTAAAAAGAAAACAATTAACAAAGCTTTCTTTTGTCAAAGTTTTGTTATCTCTTCTCATCTTCAATGTCTAAAAACTTCAAAGTGGTTAATTGGGGCACTAATAAAAAAAGCGATTTTGTCTTACTCATGCTGGCGTGGACGAACATTGTTACACCCTTTCGCAATAGTCAAGAAAAAAAGTTAGGAATATAGAATGAACAAAACTTTAGGACCAAGATTTAATGACCTAGAACAAAATGTTTTTTTTTTAACTGATTCAGGGAAAAATATAAATTTAATTAATGATAAAAATTTTAATGATTTGTGAAGTGTGAATAAAAAAACTGTAATTTTTTTTCTCGTCCTAAAAAATATATTTTTTTGTCTTCTGTGTATTAATAAACCGCGGTTAGTGGTTCCAACCACAATATATCATTCAACCTTTTTTTTGTTTTTCTTCATTCCCTGTTTGTTTTTTTCCAGCAAATCTAGTAAAAGTGTGGAGCTCAGTGCTGTCTATATCTATATTTAAGTGGCATTTTGGGGATGATGTTGGTTGGAGTGCAAGTGTGTATCGAGGCTTGAGGTTAACATTGGATACCCACAATTCTTACCTTCAATTTATGGAATTTTACCAGTTCAATTATGTCTTTTTGGCGGCTCTTTCTTTTTCCTTTCCAATAGATCTAGTTTTCACTAACTTATTTATTGATTTTGGTTATAGGTTTTTTTTGGTTGAAATTTATATTTTTAGGAATGGATATAAATTTTAGGTAGGAATGTTTTTCCCCTAACGTGTTGGTAAAAACTTCTACATGTCTCCATTGGTTTTTGGTTTTTGTGTAGCTTGTAGTTATTGATTATTCCATGGTTTTTTTTAATGGGTTCTTGGAAACAAGCTCATCCGAAATATTTTTGATATATACAATTTCAAAAAAGAAGACTCCTCATTTTTCAGAGAATACTAAATTTTATTTTATCAAGTTATTATCCATAAGTTCAAGACTTGTCTTCAGAATTTATTATGCAAGAGATTCCTTTGGTGATTTTTTTGTAGGTGGTTTTCATAAAGCTTCTGATTTATGTGTAACATTTTTGAATTATTATTATTTTTTGTTCTTTTGTCACCAAACACTGAATCATATTAGATTAGTATGGAAATACGTTGGCAATAACAGTTATAAACTTCATTGCCAATACTTCATTACATAGCATAATCCCAACAACATAGCTCAAGGCATACAAGCTTGAGCTTTGAACATCAAACTTACAAAGAAGTGTGAACAAGCTAATTTAGCTTTTGAGACCAGATGGGTCCACCTCTTTTGGAATTTTAGGAACTCTTAAGACAAGCAATGTCTTTATGTGCTTTCGGTGTGCTACGTTATTTTTTTCCTTCTCAATAATAAAACGGCACTACAATACTCTCTAATATTTTAATGTATTCATAAGTATTGTGTGGTATTTTATTCAATCCTATTTACTATTTTAAAATAATTTCCCCCTATAGTGTCACAGGCCTTTGTGCTATAAATTTCAATCACCCCACAGCCATTCAACACTCTACAAACTTTATCTTCTCTTAATCACTCTCTCCTAAGTGATTATTCACTAATCACTTTTTATTTCTGATTTAGTGAATCTCCGATTTGAAGTCAGACAAGACTTTTCGTCAGTCTTGACCACAGTTATTACTCTTTTGTTATTTGCAACTTTTTAACCATAATTCTGTGTCTCTTGTTTTTCTCTACGAGTTAAAGAAATATATATAGATATAGATATATTTAAAAAAGGATTTTCGGGTAATTTGGTTGATTTTCTTAGTGTAATTATAAGATTTCTTTCGGATAATGATCTTGTCGCAAAAAGGATGCAATCAACGTGAGTTGCAACTAAACCTCAAAAACAATTCCAGTGTCGAGAAAATTTTCTATTTTCGGATTTTTCAAATATATAATATATTATTTAGTTTTGGTGCTTAAGTAATATTTGCTCTCTCAACGCTCTTTTGTGTGGCAAAGCAACACAAGTGTGAAATATACAAATGGGAAGTTCATCATGTTTACCTCCAGGATTTAGATTTCATCCAACTGATGACGAGCTCATTGGCTACTACTTGACTAGAAAAGTTGAAGGTCTTAAGATCGAGCTTGAAGTCATTCCTGTTATTGATTTATACAAATTTGATCCTTGGGAATTACCAGGTAAAATGAGTTAATTATTCATAATTTCTACTTAAATAATATATCGTTTTATATAAAACTAAGCTTTTGTTAATTTAATCCTTGTTTTAGATAAATCATTCCTTCCAAATAGAGATAAGGAATGGTTCTTTTTCTGTCCAAGAGACAAAAAGTATCCAAATGGTTTTCGAACCAACAGAGCTACAAAAGCCGGTTATTGGAAAGCAACCGGTAAAGACCGGAAAATCACTTGTAAATCGTCAAATGCTATAACCGGATACCGAAAAACATTAGTCTTCTATGAAGGTCGTGCCCCATTAGGCGATCGAACACATTGGTTTATGCATGAATATCGTCTATGTGATGATAATCTCTCAGAAAAATCACCAAATTTCAAAGTAAGTAAAAGTTGTTATCTATTTTCAGTTGAAACAACTGCATAATATATTCGTTTCTACAAATTAATGGAACGAAACATAGTAACTATATATTTATTTATATGTTTTAAATTCAGGGAGCTTTTGCATTATGTCGGGTAATAAAAAAGAATGAAGTGAAGACCAATTCGAAAAGTTCGAAACATAAAGATGAACAAGATATTGGTTCTGGTTACTCGAGCCTTGCGACTTCACCTAGTCGCGATGAAACGTCACAGTTTCAATCGTTCAAGCCTTCTTCTACTACAAACGATACTTCTAGTATTTGGATTTCTCCTGATTTCATTCTTGATTCGTCAAAGGTATATATACTACTGCTATAAAAAAAAAACCTAAACAGTTTCGTAGACACAAACAACATTGGTCTGATTTTTTTTTTTAATTTGATTATTTTATAGGATTATCCTCAAATTCAGGACGTTGCTACAGAGTACTTTCCCAACTACAATTTTCCGGTCACCACGACGAACCAGGAGATGGAATTTCCGGCGAGCTCTTCTTATTATAGCGTAGACCAAGACATAGATCAATATGTGCAAAACGGTTATTGGACAAATTATGAATATGGCCAAACAGGTTCATCATACGATTACTCAAACCGTTTTTAGCTACAAAGAATATATTGGTTCTTTTCTTAAGATAAAAATGCCTTTTAACGTTTTTGTCTTGGATGAAGAAGGAATAGCCGTGAGCCTCTATCATTTTATTTTAAGGAATAGATTATCTTATCATTGGTTTTTATTTTCATTATAATTATAGTCTTATTTTTATGTTCTGTTCCCTATGATATGATATATGCAAAGAGATTAACATTTTCCCTCTCGGAATCATTAATTGGACCAAACTTATAACCTTTAAACCAACTTTTTTAGGAGTATAACAATCATTTGCATCAAGAATACAAAAATTCTATAAAACAATAATTTCGGGACAATTCCATGTTTCAAAAGATATGTAAACATGTTGTTTTAAAACCCCATAAAGGGAATTTTGGAAAAAGAAATGAAAAATCAAAAACTATGTAGCTAGAGCCATATGTGACGCAGCACTTTGTTTAAAGATGCATGTATAAAAGCCCATTTTTTTGCATTTTTCACTTGTTAAAGAGCTTTTATTGATATTCCGTTTTTTCACAAGCTTTTAAAATCCACAAGAATAAATTCTGTTCTAAAATTATTCATGTATATGAATTTACAGGGTTAAAATAAATAATAAAATGGGTCCATAGCTCAGTGGTAGAGCAATTGACTGCAGATCAATAGGTCACCGGTTCGAACCCGGTTGGGCCCTTTCCTTTGTTTTATTTTTTGAAAATTATTGTTTCCCATGGTTAAGATTGACAGACCAGAAATAACCCTATAATATTGTCATCTTTGTCTTAGGTACACTTACACCACTCAATTCATTTTTTTGTTCAAGAGAAATTGGTGTTAAGAAACAATTTTATAAATTATATATACTACATTTGGCCACAAAATATATATATATACACACTACATTAATACCTTCATAATGCGACGGCATTTTTAAAAAAATGTATGTGACAAAAAAATTTAGAGATAATACACAAAAAATTAAATAATGGAAGCAAAAATGATGCAATTTTACATAACTATCTTGACTATGACTTCACAAAATGAAAAATGTAGTATATAAACTTAGCAACAAATTCCAAAAAAATATGATAACACATCATTAAAAGTTGTGTCCATCATTAAAGGTTATATACATAGTTAGACACAACAAGAAACATTAAGAGACACAAAAGAAGCCCAATAAAATGTTACAATAATTTTGAAATAGATTCCATGGAAGCTTTGGTGAAGACGAAGAGAAGTTGCAGAGGGTTTAAGAATCTTTTCCTTCGCTTGGTAATGAGAGTGCGTATACGAGTGATAACTACAGTTGCATGATTTTACTTATTCTTTTTGGATTAACATATCTGAAGGAGGAGATTCTAATTTTTAGGCATATTTCGCCGCCGTATTTTTATCAATGGTGAAGGTACTGTAGGGCACGGTACAGAATCTTTCGGCCAATGTCAACCAATTGATCGATCAGTTAGAGCATCACTGCTTAGCTCCTGATGAATCTCTTGTTTCCAAATCAGCCTATGATGATCTCCAACTCATAATCTCCTTTTCTATGTCGTTCACATATTTGTGTCTCTAGTACCATACATTTACAGTAGCCCATTATATTGATGAAAATTGGTTAATGAAAAATCTAATCATAGGGTTCAAAAGCGTTTCCGATCACAAAGGGGTCACAATCTCTAATTGATTGATTAATTGTTTAGCGGAATGGGGTATTACGAGGGTTTTTAACATCACATTAGATAATACAATAGTTGATGGTAATGTTATAATGAAAATTATTAGAATAAATATGTAAATTAGCTTATTCTTTATCTTTTTGGGTTTTAGGTTATTCTTATTTCTACTCTATATATATATATATATATATATATATGTAACCATGGACATCAATAAACATACATTTTTCCTAATCCCTTTATGGTATCAGAGCAGGAAAATTCTGACCTAATTTTTCTAATCTCCATCGCTCCTTTCTTATTTTTTTTCGAAAACCCTAAGTTTTCTTCTTACTTCTCTTATACGCCATGACTGATCTATCCACAAAGGCTCCTGATTCAACTTCTACTACTCTTTCTCCATATGTTCTTTATCCTTCTGACAATCCTGGAACTCTTATTACTCAGGTAATTCTTCGTGGTGACAACTATAGTGAGTGGGCTACTGAGTTGTCAAACTCTCTCCAGGCTAAACAGAAGAAAGGATTCATTGATGGCTCAATTACCAAACCTACGGATGAGCCTAAACTTTCTCTGTGGACCACTGTCAATTCTATGATTGTGGGCTGGATACGTACCTCCATTGATCCTACTATTTGTTCTATTGTTACTCATGTTCCCGATGCATACAAACTTTGGGAATCTACTATACGACGTTTTGTTGTTAATAGTGGAGTTCGTCGTCATCATCTGGAAGACAACATCACCAAGTGTACACAAGGAGGTCAATCCGTGATTGAATATTTTGGTCGCTTGTCTAAACTTTGGGAGAAACTATAGGACCTAAAAACTGGTCGTCCATGTACTTGTGAAGCCGCTGCCGATATTGAGAAAGAACGAGAGGATGCAAAGGTTCGCAAGTTTTTATTTGGTTTGGATGATTCTCGATTTGGAGCAATTCGCTCACAAATAATTACTGAAGATCCTCTACCCGACTTGAATTTTGTCTATGCAAGGGTTATTCAAGATGAACAACAACAACAATCTACCGTGCGTGGCAAGGAAATGATTACTGAAGCTATCGGTTTCTCTGTGACCACTGGTACATCTATTTCTGCTGCCGCCGTTAATTCTCGATCATGAGATGTCAATCGATTCTGCAATCACTGCAACAGCAAAGGGCATGACGTTTCTGAATGCTTTCTCTTACACGGGTTTCTTGACTGGTATTTGGAACAGCAACAATAGCGAGGTTTGACTTCATCACGTGGTAGAGGAGGTCATTCGAATACGAGTCGTGGACGTGCGAATGCTACTCATGTTGCTTCTACTCCTTCTCCCTCCACCACTGTCATGCCTACATCCGATCAAGTTGCTTAATTGATCACTCTTCTTCAAAGCCAACAGTCTAATCTCACAACAGAAAAAGTGTCTGGTAAAACAATGATTACTGATGTTATACTTGATACTTGTGCATCACACCACATGACAGGCAACAAGTCTCTTCTTGGTGATATTAATTCTATTGCTTCTTCTCCTATCACTTTTCCGAATGGAAAACACTCTCGGGCAACCCACGTTGGCAAATTTTCTTTGCGTGATGATTATTCTCTTGATAATATGTTATATGTGTCGGATTTTAATTGCACTTTGATATCAGTTTCGAAACTACTAAAGCAAACTGGTGGAATTGCTATTTTTACTGATACAGTACGTCTCTTGCAGGACCGTTTTATGAGGAACCTGATTGGAGCCAGTGAAGTGAGAGAGGGGGTTTACTACTTCACAGGACTGAAAGTTGCAACACCTCGTTCAGCTACTGTGAAGGTTTCTACGGATGTTCTATGGCATAGAAGACTTGGTCATCCATCTGCTAAAGTTTTAAATTCTTTAAGTTTCGTCAATAAATCCGATTTAGCATATGAATCAGGATCATATGATGTTTGTTATCGAGCAAAACAAACTCGAAATGTTTTCTTTGAAAGTTCTAATAAAGCTTCCGCACCTTTTGATCTTATACATTGTGATGTCTGGGATCCCTATAGAACTTTGTCATTGTGTGGTGCAGTATATTTTTTGACAATAGTAGACGATTATTCAAGAGTTGTCTGGGTATTTTTGATGCTGGAAAAATTGGAGATTGCTCGTTTAATTCAGAATTTATGTTCTATGGTTGCTCGCCAATTTGGAAAATCGGTTAAGGCAATGCGTTCTAACAATAGCATTGAGTTCATGGTGCTCATGAAATTTCTGCAAGAGCAAGGTATACTACATCAAACATCTTGTGTTGATACTCCACAACAAAATGGGGGAGTGGAGCGAAAACACAGACATATATTGAACGTTGTGAGATCATGTTTGTTTCAAGCCAATCTTCCAGTTTTTTTTTGGGGTGAGAGTATTCTCACAACCGTACATCTTATTAATAGAACACCCACGCCTCTTCTCGATGGCAAAACACCATACGAAATGCTTCATGGTTCTCCTCCAATATATGATTCATTGCATGTCTTTGGTTGTCTTGCATATGCTCATCGTTGTTCACGTGATAAAGATAAATTTGGTTCACGTAGTTGTAAGTGTATCTTTATGGGATATCCATATGGGAAGAAGGCTTGGAGACTATTTGATATTGAACGAGAAGAATTTTTTTATAGTCGTGAGGTTGTTTTTCACGAGGATCAGTTTTCCGATTGGAAACCACGAATTGCTGCTCCGTACGAGTCCATTCCTTCATTAGGTCTGGATATATTTGATGACCCTATACCGTTACATGCTCCTCTAGCACAACCTCCAATCTCTTCTCCTATGCTACCTTTAGTATCTTCTACGATACCTTCTATGGATGAGTCTCCTACTCTTCTTGGTCTGTTGCCTACGGCTAACTCTATTGATGATTCTATTTTTTCTCCTCCGCTTATTCAAGATGAACTGGAACCATCTTCTTTTGGTACACCAAAAATTTTAGGTCGTTGTCAACGTCATAAGAAGCTTTCTGTTCTCTAGAAGATTTTTGTTACTAATACGGTAACACTCGCCAAAGAACCCTCTCTCACTCTCGCTCACACAATCATGGATCCTTCTACTACGACTCCAAGCAAGGTATTGTATCCAATCTCTAATTATGTGTCTGACCAATCTTTTTCTCCGAGCCATAAGGCTTTCTTGGCAGCCATTACCGAAGCACATGAACCAGCAAATTACAAAGAAGCTTCTACAGATAAAGTTTATTGTGATTCTATGAGCGATGAACATTCTTCTTTACTTCAGAATGATACTTGGATTGAGACAACTTTACGTCTGGGAAAGAAAGCCATTGGTTGCAAATGGGTCTACCGAACCAAATACAATTCCGATGGTACTATCTCGCATCATAAATCTCGTCTTGTTGCTCTTGGAACTCTCCAAGAAGAAGGTGTTGACTACAAAGATACTTTTGTCCCTGTTGCTAAACCATCTACAATCCGAATCTTGCTTGATGTTGCAGCTGCAAAAAAATGGGAAGTACACCAAATGGATGTCCAAAATGCTTTTTTGCATGGTGATCTTGATGAAGGAGTGTACATGAAGCATCCTCCTGGTTATGAAAGTTCTGATCCTACTCGCGTGTGTTTACTAAAGAAGTCATTGTATGGACTAAAGCAAGCACCTAGATGTTGGTTCTCCAAACTTAACAAAGCCCTTACACAATACGGTTTCATTCCAAATGCAGCCGACACCTCACACTTCTCTTACGTAAGGAACAAGATTAGTTTTCACATTCTATTTTATGTCGACGATTTTGTTATTGCTTGTAACGACTTGGCTACACTAGAACGTTTCAAGAAATACCTAAGTGAGTGTTTTAAGATAAAAGATTTGGGCAAGTTGAAGTACTTCTTAGGCATAGAGGTCGCACGCAATACCGATGGATTCTTCTTGTCCCAACAGAAATATGCTCTTGACATCATCGTGGAAACTGGTTTACTTGCTGCCAAGCCCTCGTCCATTCCAATCAAACCGAATCACAAGCTTTCTATAGCTTCTAGTCCTCCCATTAATGATCCTCAAGCATACCATAGACTTGTTGGCCGTTTGATTTACTTGAGTTTTACTCGACCGGATCTCTCCTACACGGTTCACATTCTATCTCAATTTATGAATAAACCTTTAGAAGAGCATTAGAATGCTGCTTTGAAAGCAGTCCGATATCTCAAAGGCTGTCCTGGAAAGGGCATTTTACTTTGCTCGGATTCCAGATCTTCATATTAATGCTTATTGTGATGCTGATTGGGGTGCTTGTCCACTTACTCGACGTTCTCTTAACGCATATAACATCTTACTTGGTAACTCTCTGGTCTCTTGGAAAACAAAGAAGCAGAAAATGGTTTCCATGTCTTCAACTGAATTGGAATATCGATCTATGGCCTACATTTTAAAAGAAATGAAGTGGTTGAAGGAGTTATTATCTACGTTTGGGATTTGTCATGACGAACCAATGACAATGTTTTGTGACGGTAAATCGGCCATTTACATAGCCGCTAATCCAGTTTTTCATGAGCGCACAAAGCACATTGAGCGAGATTGTCATTTTGTCTGAGATGCTACTTCTAAGCTTATTCTCACCAAGCACATTTCTACAAAGGAAAAACCTGTTGATCTACTTATTAAACTGTTGCATACACCGCAGTTTACTTACTTGCTATCCAAGTTGGAAATTCAAGACATCTCACCGCCAACTTGAGAGGGGGTATTAGGATAAATATGTAAATTAGCTTATTCCTTATCTCTTTGGGTTTTAGGTTATTCTTATTTCTACTATATAATGTAACCGTGGACATCAATAAACACACTTTTTCCCAAATCCCTTTAAAAATCAAATAATAGTTCAGTCGTTTAGGAGATGATGCTTTGGTATTCGATGGTGATTTCTTACATGTAAGATGTGTCACTCATATCTTAAACCTAGTGGTTAAAGAGGGATTGTTGGAGAAAGTAATCCTCTTTAAAAATCTGATAAACACAATTCTCTCTAAACATATTATCATAACTATCATTCCAAAATTCTAATTGATAAACCCTTTTCGGCTATAGGTCGAAAAAGTGGTGAAGAATCTTATCACCAAATTTTAGCTGATTTCGAGTTGTATAACCCCCTCCATTTTTTTTTCTTCACGTGGTTAGATCAGAACTACATGGACAATGACAGCTAATGTTTCTTTTTATCTCTTACGGTTTCCTAAGGATCTCATGCAACTTCATATATATACACATGTAGAGTGTTTTATTTACTTACTGGACCTAATAAGTTAGATTTTCTATATTCTAATTGGGCTAAGGGATGGTCTCACATCAAATCTTTTTAATATAATAAAATCAAGATCATTCTTGCGACTTAAGCTTCCCTAATGCCATTGAAAACTATTCATCCATAATTCATTACAACTCAAATATTTGCCTTTTCTAGGAGTGCATATAGGTTTGACCAATGTGATGATAATTGATTGGGAAAACTTTGATATTTGGTTTAGAATAAAACTTTCAAGAATAGTATGTAAATATGTTATATACCTAAGCAAAGATAACTTAAGGGAAATTTTCACATTTGCATAAATCTATGACAACTTGTGACATACTTATTAGCCTCATTGCGTGGAACATCTTTTCCTCTGAAGATATAAATATCATTCCTCTGTAGACCTCTTTTGAGTTGGACTTCTTCAGACATAAAAGTAGCCAATTGAGAAAAAATTTAGTTATATATTTATTAACAAATATAAATATGAAGTTATGAACCATAAGTTTAAAGAAGATAACTTACATATTTTGGAACTAAATATTTTTAAAATGACTGAGTTAAGTTACAATTTGGGAACCAAATATATTAGAAAGGAATGAATTTAATAGAATATAAGTTACAATTATAAGAACTGAATATGGATTATTGCATTGGTGATTTTAATAGAATATAAGTTACAGTTATAAGAATTAAATGTAGGTTATGGAACTTAAATTTGAGAAGCTGAAATGATTGAAGTGTGTAAGAAATCAATATTCATGTTGACCAATCATGAGAGAGTTTCACTTCTCCTACTGTCAAGTGAACCAATATGAAGAAAGTGAAACCTTCTTTATATATATAAATGATTTAAGATGTTATGTTATATATTTTGTTTTATGTACCTATGTATCTTGGAATAATTTGATCGTATCCTATATTTTTCTAAAAAATTGAAATCTATACTGCAATTAACGCATATTTTGAATAGACCATTTTATAAAAGGGAAAAAGGGAAAAAAATAAGCTAATTAATTTACTAACCACGAAAAAAAACTAAAATAGAGGCACTAACCATTTGAAAGCAGGGACAATTGGCTGAGTAACACTCTCCTAATTGCCTTGTAGTCGCTGTTTTTCTAGTCCCAATATTCTAGATACTCAGTCATGGACTTTTCAATTCAATCAATCTCTTTTTACCTAAGTTTACTGGAATTTTCAGTAACCGATTAAGATTGATTATTGATTGTCCTTCGTCCAGTAGTAGTCATAACCGGTGCTAAAAATATTCTATTGTTACGATTGTGTTACAACAATGAGCAATATATCAGGAATGGCTCTTGTTTGACATGATAGAATAAAATACATTTAATATTTTAACTTTTACTGTTTCATGGCTACAAATTTTAATTAACTCATATTCAATGTAGTCATGGCAATTTCTCTAAAAAAAATATCAAACTTTACTATTTTCTACTTGATGAATAGTCCACTGCATATTTTCCAGATTCTGCAAAAACATGAAAGTTTTCAATATAATATGTTATTGTATTCCCACAAGTTAAAGGTAAAGTGAAGTAATTAATCAATGGTTTGCTTATACCTTAACAATGTCATGATACTGTCTGGCGATTGTATCAAAATGTGGATCTACTCCTTGATATTCTCTGAGCCGTGTAACCTATGCGTCATTTTGCAGTTTCAGTTAATCAATCGGGAACTATACCAATGAAGATGAGCATAAAAGGGTATAGCAATAAGCAATCAGGGGAAGATAAAGACACAAACCGCTTTGTTGTATACAGCTGAAGCTTCCTCAGTAGCCTCGACAAGATAATTCCTAGATTATACAATAAAACCTTGGAGAGGTGAGATACAGATTTATCAAATACACGGTAAGAAGCATGTCTGGAAAATAGATTTCCGCACCTGATGCTGTGCAGAGCTGGTATGGATTCACGGGTGTATGTATCAAGGCGAAGAACATTTTCTAAAACCCTTCAAGCAGGGAGGCAAAAGTAAATATTGACTACTGCAATAGCCTCAAATTTAGACCCTAAACAGTAAAGATTGAGATGATACTTTAGTTTTGCGTTCATAGTCTCACACCTTTTACACAACCAAGTCTTCTGCATATCATTCTATAACAACACATAGGATAAGGAAAATGTGCACAGGGCAGCAGTAGGACACAAAAACCACTTACATATTTATGTTGGTGTTCTAATTTTAGATCCTTCACAAGCTTTATAAGTACCCCGAGAATTTGTTCCAGGACCTTGTTCAGAATAAAAAGGAACAGTCATCAGAACCTTCTAGCACTAGGGGCTACAAGGGTAATTTGTAGGCAGTAGCATTGATATACATGTTGAAAATTATCTATCATAAACATGTATACAAAAGAATTATGCAACAACAAGCATTATGCGCTGCATTAACCATTATGAGTTGCATTTTCACCCACTTTGTAATATTCTGCAAACTTCCTGTCCGCCGAGTAGAGGTCCTCACATAGAGCTGCTTCATCTCTTTCAATCTCTTCAATTATGAACTTAACCCTGGAAATGAAAGAAAACATATCTATTGATCAATGGTAGAGCATAAGAGGGTGTTTAAGCGTGAGAAGGTCATCTACTCTTTCAAGACTTTCAGATAAACTTTACATAAGGACAGAATACCAATCACCAACGAAATATTTTCTCTATGATCCCTTCATCTAGAAACGACTTTCGGTGGAATTTTTGGGCTTAGAGCTACTATTTACATGTCACATTTTCTATATATATATCCCCATGAAGGCCAGTTGCCATCAGTATTCACTAAAATTATAAAGTAATCAAGGGTTTCTTCCAATGTCTTTAGCCATAGTTAACCAAGGCAATACAGCTAACCTTTCTGGGAGACTAGCACCCGAATTTCGATTTCCTGTAGATGAATCTGTCATGTAATGTAGACATAAGGAATATGTGGTCATTATGTGCATTGCAGCTTAACATTTAAAGCCAAGTGTTGCATGAAGCTAAAGACCACTTCTCGTGCTGGTGGTGATGAAGATCTTACCAGTGTCATCAACAATGGCATCAGCCAACTTATCACATTTGTCCTTCAATCGACCTTCTATCTCACGGGCAAGAAACATTTGGTAGTCAGCCATGTCCTATGCAATTTTATTAAAAAGAAAAAAAGAAAAATTAGAGACCTAAAGGTATATATCTAATCTTTCATAAAATAATAAGAAATGATGAAAAAATATTTTACAATGAATAAATGAAAGCACAATATAGTTCTCAATAGACCAATAGAAAACACAATATGATCTGAAATTACCATGGAATTAGTATTTTGGAGCTGAATATAGGATAAGTAAGCAGGTGTTATTCCAAGAAAGCGATTTGGCACACCACCAACTACATCAGTATCAGCAGCAGTAAGACTGGTCCCACAAGCAATGCTGTTTGCGGAGCTATTAGCATAGTTCACAGAGTTAGAAGTGGAGCTTGCACTAACAAGAGAACTTTTTGAAAGTATACTCCACTTTTCAATTTCCTTCTCATGAATTTCACCATCATTTGAAATAAGAGGTAGCCTAAGTTTCTGAGCTGCCTCAGCAACTACCAACCTATGTTCTAGGATCTCGTAAACCTGAAAAAAAAAATCAGTTTTTACTCAAAGTTGAGTCTAACAGTTGACAAGATCAAATATATTTGAATTGCAGAAAATCAAGTTTTAGATTAGAGACCTAAAGAGAATTCTTCAAGCCAAGTTTAGGGTATAAACCTTGACCACCTCGAATTCCCCCATGGTTAGCCACTGAAATCGCTTGCTGATATTCTTCTACCATAGCTGCAGCTTCACAATATATAGCCTACCAGTTGGAAAACGCAGAGAATAAAAGTGAGTCTTTAAGTACATTACAATAAGTGAATGAAAAAACTGAAACTGAAAAAGTTTCAAACATAAATCCAGGAAACTGAAGTAGAGAAGAAGAGAGAAAGTGTTACCATAGCTTCCAAATAGCGTAGTCTCTCCCGAGACATTTCCTCTCTCGCCTACAATGTTGATACAATAACATGGGTTTCAGACGCCAAAAAGAATCAGCGAACTGAAAACACAAATCTGAGAGAGAGGGAAATTACGAGTTGAAGATCGTCATAGGCTGATTTGGAAACTAGAGATCCATCGGGAGCTAAGCAGTGACGCTCTAACTGATCAATCAATTGGTTGACATCGGCCGGAAAATTCTGAGCCGCGCCTTGGAGTGCCTTCACCATTGATAAAATACGGCGGGATAATATGTCCGAATGCGAAACAGTGTGTACTTCCCAGCGGCGAGTCAAGTTCGATCTACCTTGCCGCGACAGTTGATTCAGATACGTAGAAGGATCAGGTCATGGTCCGTTTCTGCACAATCCTCACCAGACTCAGTATCACACCATATATTGGCAGATAGAAACGAATCTGAATCATCTCATAAAAAGCAGAGACAATACTCTTAATTCTATCAAACACTATCTTTCTTCCCACAAATGAAATTTCAAAAATCAACCTTTTATATCAGCAGAAAAGCTAACAACTTTTATAGACATTCATTTCAAACTTCTAAAACATGCCAAACCCACATTGTTAATCTAATTTTCATCAAACAACCTTTCTTATTAAATGGGAAATGTTGGGTCATACCTCTTCATTTGAGCTAAATAGTTAGAGCTTTCAAAATAATTCATTTCTACAAAAGCACACAAAACTCCCATAGCTAAACTCACTTCCATCCAGCACTTTATTCACAGAAATAAAATGAGAAAAAGCGCTACAACTTTCCATCAAATTTTCAAAACCCACATGCAAATATTACACAGCAATCAAATCATTAAACAGTCAAGTGTCATTAAAATACCCAGAAACCACTTTTCCCCATCACCAGCTTACAATCGAAACCCTAGATAAAACCAAAAAACTCATATAAAAAAAGCTATTCACCTGTTTTTTCTTGAAGTCTTGATCGATCGGAACCTAATCAATAAAAAGAGACAAAAACCCAACACGTAAGTTTACGGAACAAAACCTCCAAAATTGGAAAAATCGAAAAACTAAAAATCGAAATCCTAAACGCAAAAGCAAGAACAAAGAAGAAGAGAAACAATTTACCCTACGAATCTCTCCGAAGAAGATTGTCACTGCTTGAGAGATTCAGCTGAGAGGTAGAGGAGAGAAAAAACGGTCGGCGTTTTAGGCTCTTAATTTTTTTGTTTTCTGTGGTCAGTTCATTTGAGTTTTTTCCTTTTTATATTTCGAAATTTAAATATATTTTATTTATTTTTAGAAAATAAAAATTATTGATACTTCCACTCCAATACCAAGCAGTACTTATACCAAGAAGAGTGTATTGAAACAAAAAATGTAGGTGGATTCACTTGTTATTCAATTTTTTTTTTGTTAATAATTAGATTGATAAGGTCTAATCTATTTCATGTCTATTCTCTAATTTTCCTATTTAATCTACTAGTTATAAAGGTAAAGAATCGAACTCTAGATGTCAGAGTCGTTTAGACTGAGAAAAACTCGGCAAATCACTTGTTAACAACTACTAATTTTTAAATCACTTATCAAATTTTCTATTATTAAATTCATATTTATGACAATCTTGTTGTTCAAAAGTTAATAAATTTTCTTAAGAAAATTGCGTGATCTGATTTTGGAAGATTTTGAGTAGTATATCACTCAAAATCTCACACATTGATGGTGTGATTTTAAGAAGAAAGAAAATTGTGTCGGACCAGACTTTGGAGAATGAAAGAACACATCTACATCAAAAGGTAAAGCGAGCTGATGAATTGCATGAGCAATGCTGTCAATATCTGATGTAGAGAAAACTTGAAGTTCTTGCTCAACAGCTCATCATAGCAATGGGGGATTGCTCATGAGCGGACTACTTACACTCTTATGTTAAATGAAGGGAAAATAGAGAAATCCATTAATTGGCTGTTTGATGATGGTGGGGCAAAAATACCTGATAAGAAACTAGATCCTATCAGATTGGCAGCTTATGTGATGCCTTTTTCATATTTGAATGTACCAGTCAGTTGCTTTGGTAGCCAAAACTCAGTGCAATGTCACAAGATGGTTTTGCGTTTTAAAGGTAGAAAAAGCTTTAAGGTCTCTAGATAAAGTAATATACATGAGACTTTAAGTGCTACTTTACATATATATATAGGACCTGCAACGCTGCATACTTGATATCTCTTAGATTTCTCTTTTGTTTGTTGTTCAAACTATCATGTTCCATATGTTTCCAGTTTTGTATTTGTAGAATAGCTTTGTATTTTCCATAATTTTGTTTTATATGGTGCCTTTTAAACTAATATCTACTATTTTAGCCACTCTATTCTGGTTCTATTGTTTTGGAATGCAAACTTTGAGGAATCTGATACATTGTTCGATGCAATGGAGAATGATATTATTCTGTTATTACCACATATAAAAGTAATCAGTTTTTATAAGAAATTATTACCTTGCTCATGGCCTTACTCGTGATCTTGTAGATGATGGTGGTCGTGACGTGTCTTGCTAGTTTCTGAGATTTTTTCAAGATATTGAATTTGATACATGAATTACAAAAAATTGCATAAAATCTCATCATGATTCTCTAAAATCAACATATGGTTGTTTTTATTACAAGTAGAAAATCAACTAAAATCATTCCAAATATCCTGGAAACCCACGAAAACCGCCGAGTTGTTCTCAATGTGGTTAGGATAATTTAGCTAATGACTTGGCACAAGGGTTTGATTCCTACTCGCTGTATTATATAGGCTATGGATCGGGTCTTGTAGATCCAATTGTTTGACAAAAAAAAAACCCCCACTTAAATCTAATTCCAAATCATTCAAAATCTAAATTCTATCAAATCTCTTAGAATTTTAGTTTCTATACACTCTTTCAAATGTTAATCACTTTTTTTTTGAAGTGAATTATAATTTACGCCAACTTCTACAATGGAAACGGACTTGATTTTACAAATGTCGTCTTCTTCTCTCAAATGTTAATTCACTTATGAGCTAGAACAAAAAAAAATATCTATAAGGAAATTATAATTTTTATTAGACATTGTAGAAGTTGGTGTTATCTATTTAGAGGACATATATATCATTTGACACAATTTTAAAATATTTTCCCTCCTAGAAATGAAGATGAGTTATTTAATCGATGATATTTTTTGCTCCGCTCAGTTATCGAACGATTTTTCAGAGTTTGGAAGAAAAAATGGAAGAATTATTAAAGTTTCAAAGATATGATGTGAAGACACAAAACACATTAATCATAATCACAACTGGATTACATAACTTCATTCATCTTTCTCAAATTCAAAACATTGATTTTGATTAAGCTTCACAAGGTAACACAATTCCATGAGATCAGTTTGATAATAATGAGATAGGTATACAAAATGAAGAAGCAAGACCAAGAAGGAACAACTAATGGAGCTTATATGCAAATGATACGAGAGAGAATTTAATAACAACTGTTGGATAATTTTTATTACATTTGTGTTATGAGGGATGATTTAAATTTTTATGGAATATTATTTTTAATTTTAAATATTACTTATTTTTATAAAATATATTTATTTTTCTTTGATATTTTAATTTTTTAGTATTAAGTAGTTATTTAGCGGGATAGAACCAAAAAATTTCTTTTAAATTCAATAGACCTAGATTGACACTATGTGGTAAATTCAAATTCCACCCTGCTCGAGTTAGAGTATTTAGGTTGCCTATCGAGTTTTGTCGATCCAATTATTGACAAAAAAATCATCAGAATTCAGTCAAATTTCGCAGTTACCATTTGATTTCTAAGATTCCGCCAAATTTCACATTAAGCAAAACTCCACGATTACCATTTGGACCCATAACTAGACACTACATTTTCAAGAACATTACCAATAATTTGAAAATGACATAAGCCTTTTAATTAATACATGCGCTAATATTTTTTTTTTAAATGTATAAATTTTAGGTTTGGTTTATGGATTAGTTGTATCTTTGATTTATAATAGAATCACCAACTTGTCAATCTCAATATTTGTATGTATGATCTGACATGGCGTATACGCAAGTTTTATACAACTTTGATATATTAGTGACATGTACCGATTTGATCAATATTGGTGGCAACCCTTCAATGCTAACAAAGAGGTGAAGGTGCTCTTCACAAAACAAAGCATCCGAAGAATATCAGACCGTAAAATCAGAGAGTACGTAAAAGACATAAACCATATTAAGCATATATAAAATTTATATTGTTTTAGTCTAAAGATAACGGATTAAGAAATTGACCCTACCTGAGAACAAACTCCTATCTTAAAACAAAGTGTACAATTACTTGAACAAATTAATAAGTTTAAAACTATTAATTTATTATCTTATTATTCTATGCATTTCTCATTTTGAGAAGATATGTGATTATAAAAAAAAATTGTTTAATCTAGTGGTTTAAAAAAATATATAAAACTTAGAGGTTATATATAAATCCTCACAATTATTAAACAAACTTTTTTATTGAAAAAAGCATGACACAACCAATAATAAATATTCAATGTTGTTGGCCAAATGTAAGGAATTTTACAATTCAAAAATGCATGTATTAAGTATTTTATTTTTCTTAGCTAAGGCAAATAAACATAAACAGAAATCCCGGTCCAAAAGAAATCAATGGACAAAATAGGCCCATAAAATGTGAATTATATCAGCTGCTCTAATCTATATTGTGGCATTGACATGTGAAAACCACGATATATCAAGCAATGGTTGTATAAGAACTAGCTGGGGGAGAAAAGAAGATAAGAGTTGAGATTAAGATCAAAAGACAATAGACAAATAAGACAGAGAGAAGGAGAGAGCTATCTATTAACTTGTAAAAATGTGTCTTGTCCCATACCTCACATGATTATTTGACACGAAGTTGGTCCACTTCAATATTTTAAAGAATTATTTTCCTAAAAATACCAAGAAACATGTCTAAGAATATAAAATCTCAAAAACCAATGAAACACTTAATGCTCATACCTGAAGAAAGAGCATTCATATATATATATATATATATATTTTAGGTACATCATTCAATTTGTTGAACATGGAAACAAAACAACATAAAACAATTACATAGCTCATTGTAATAATCTAGAAAAAGTGATATTGCAATTAGAAGAAACCTGAAATCCAAGCTCGGAAGAGTTGCCTTGATAAGCTCATCGTTTTCATATTCCATAATTTAATCTAATGCAACTTCACTATTGTGCTTCTTTCTCAAACCAAGATGTAGAGTCTTAGTTAAAGTGACTTCAGATTCACAGTTCATGTTCCACCGTTTTACATTATGCTTAGATTTATCATTGGAATCATTAATACCAGACATCTCAAGCGTTCCAGAAAAAACCATGTCATCTTTGTCATAAACCTCAACTTCACACTACCAGATAACCTAATATTATCTGTGCTGATAAAAGTTGCTACTTCCGAAATTTGATCACATAATAAATTGAAGCTTTTTAAATAAAAATAAAAAATTTACAGAGTATCATGCGATTTCAATATATAGCATGAGCAAGTCAGTTGCTAAGATTCGAAAACTAGATAAGTATTCAAAACATGCAGCAATTAATAAGCTCATTATAGTTGTTATTGTGTTTGATCTATCTAAGAAGATGAAGTTTGCTCAGTGTTGTTTCCAATTCTGTCTGAAATTGCAAAAGATATACTTGCAATGCAAATCTCTTCATTTGCATTAGAATCAACCTTTAGTATTAGTAGAAGAGTTTTAGATCCATCAAGAAGTTGCTTAACATACTATATGATTGATGTCTTGATGTGTGTTATGTGAAGTTCATGTTAGTGACAAAGGCACAATAACAATTCAAGAGATGCTATCAAATGAACACCAGCTATTAGTGAAAAATATCATATAGTAATGATATTTAAACTTTTTATACTTATTGGTTGGATGATAGATTTTAAACTTTCTAGAAAAAAATGGTGTATTTGATAGTTTATAATTTCTTGAAGTTTTAAAAGAAGATAAATCCAGTGAGACTTCCCAGTGCAGTCTTAATGTTATGATGGATCTTTGGCCAAAATTTTAGTAATCATTTATCTTTTTGTATACTTTGCAAAAATATTTTTATGGGCTATTTTTTCTTTAAAAAAATTTATCCTTTAGTTACAAATAATAAATTAATATTGGACCCCATTCTTTTAAAAAGTACTTCAATTTTGGGTCTCTTTCTTCTATAAATTTTAACATATATATTTTACGGGCTCTGGGCGGGTGCCCATCTTTCCCTAGTCCAGAGCCGACCTTGAAACTTCTCCGAAGAATATTATTTGAATAAATTATCGTGGGCATATTTTTTTGATGAAATTTTTAGCATTAAATTTAAAAGGAGTTGCATTAGGAATATTAAGAGACACAAAGGAAGTCCAACACAGTTACAACAAAATGGTTACAACGATTTTGAAATAGAGCCCATGAAAGCTTTAGTGAAGACAAAGAGAGAACTCGTCCAGCAAAGAGAACTTGCAGAGAGCTGAGAGTATTTTCCTTTGCTTAGTAATGAGAATGCTTATATGAGTGATAACTACATTTGCATTATTCTACTTGCTCTTTCTGGATTAGCATATCTGAAGGAGGAGATTTGATTTTTTGGGCATATTTAGCTGTACTTTTATCAATAGTGAAGCCACTAAAAGGCGCGGCTCAGCATCTTCCGGCAGATGTCAACCAATTGATTGATTTGTTAGATCGTCACTGCTTAGCTCTCGACGAATCTCTTCTTTCAATATCAGCCTATGTCGATCTTCAACTTTTTGTCTACATCATTTTCTCTTTTTATATATATATATTTGTGTCAGTACTACCAGAGCTAGTTGTATAGTTATAATAGGTCATTATTATATATATAAAAGAAGAGTTTTGTTCTATTCATAGGTGAAGCCACGTCAGCAAGATGCTATGTCATTACTAAAAAATTTCTCTAAACCAATCAAATTATTTTGTTCATACACATCAGATCTTAATTGCATAGATTTCTCTGCTCCATTTCTTCTTCTCGTGACTCCTCTCTTTCTTCTTCCTAGCGACTGGTTTTTCATCTCCCTCTACCTTAAATATTAACCCTCTTTAATGTCTTCTCTTATCAATGGCTTATTCCACTCCTCTTCTTCATGATTTCTCTTTAATTTCCCTTTTTCTTTGTTTTCCCTTTATCCTTTAAAACTTTTTGCACTTGCTTTCTCTTTTCGGGTGAAATCAATTACTTCTCCCCAACCCTAATCGATGATGAAGGAAAAGAGGTCGAGAGATCGTAAGATGACGAAAGCAGGGAGAGATTGAGATCAGAGGTTGAAATTTATGAGTAAGGAAGGCTTATAGAGAGATGTTAACGTACACCAAGTCAGCAGTGATCATGAATTACAACGAAA
>OVAX01002656.1:4526-27092 GCA_900406405.1 Lepidium africanum | reverse complement strand
TTTAGAAGACATAACTCTTGATGAATGTGTGCATTTGTAAAATATATAACTCTGATTTGAGTATCAATAATATTATGTTGTTGTCGTTAGAAAACAGAGCAAATTGTTAATCTCAAAATNAATAATATTATGTTGTTGTCGTTAGAAAACAGAGCAAATTGTTAATCTCAAAATAGAGCATTAACGATAAAACAGAGAAAACAGAGTAAGAAGAATTCGGTTGTGTAAGAGAAGAAGAGAAACAAACTAACGCTTGTTTGTTGTCCGATCCAAAGTAAAGAGAGACAAAGAAAGTTCAACAATTTGTTCTGGTATTAGTTAAATTTGTAAGGTGTTCGAGATTTAATATTAATTTCAGTGTTGTCTTTATGTTATCATTCAGACATGCATGCAAGGCAAGGAATCGTTTGCAGACTTCTTGCAAATGGAATCAGAACACAACTCCACCGACAGTCACACCAAGAAGTAGATGATGATCAAGGAAATAATGTGCAAGAGCGCACACGAATAGAATACCAGAGAGCTATGGGATATTTGATCCGCATAGAGGAACACGAAGAAGACATTGATCCAATTTACGGCGGAGTAATGCAAAACAATGCACGTAACTCAACTCAAAAAAACACCCCCAAACAAGAATATGGACAATCCTCACGAGGCAAGAGTCATCGTCGAGACTAAGGAGCAGAATGTGAAGAATGTATTGGTGAATTTTCTTATTAACTATGTTTCTTCAAAATGATATAATTTGTAACTTCAGTTTAAACTATATATTTTGCATTTGATTTAAACTATGTATTTTATATTTAATTAATAGATTAATCAGATTTTTCTTTTAAATTAAATGTATTTGTAGTTAAATTTATATTTCTGGAAAATTAGTGTCCACAAAAAAAAAAAGTGAAATGAACAAAATTATTTTGGTTCAACCATAATGATATATAAATTACATATATAGTAATGAACAAAATATGTATATATGACATTTACGTTAAGGTATTATATAACTAATCTATAATATTGTATAAATGCTATAATAAAAAAATCTGGTTACCTAAGAAAATAAAACGCTATAATAAAATATTCTCTTGCAAAAAATAAAATGCTATAATAAAATATTCTCTTGCAAAAAATAAAACGCAATTATAAAAAATTATACCATTACATTACCAGAAAATGCTATCTGAAGAGTCAGACTTTTTATCGCGAGTATTTAACTTAACCCTATGGTGTTTGTAGATAGCGTTTTCCAGACACAATTAATATGCGATTTTCTTGTAGTGTAAGTCACCAAATGAGAGGTTCGTGTACTTCATATACCAGCTACACATCAGTATGCTGACATATTTACCAAGGGACTGCCTACTTCATTGTTCAACCAGTTCAAGTCTACTTTTGGCGTCGTTTTAAAAATTGTTACAAATATTGCAGGAGGGTATTAGAAAGAGAATATTCTACATTCATATATAGATATTCTAGTATTGTGTTCCTCATGTGTACGAGTATATATATGATTTCTGTAATGTCATATATTATTTAAACCGAATAATAAAGAACTCCTCAAAGAAATTTACACAATTTAGCAGTTATATGAATGGCTTCACACTATATCTTGTTAAATTATTATAAAATTCTTTGCTCAAACTATGAACTTCAAGAAACCTTTTCTCTAAGATCATAAGAAAAGCCACTAAGATAGCTCTTATAGAAGATATAATTAGCAATCTCAAAGAATATCCGACTAAAGCTAACTGCATAGAAATGAGAGGAAGAGTAAGAATTTAGATTGTATGGTTTACCAAATTTAGTACCCGTTCACAACTTTCTCTCTCCTATTGCTAGAGTAATTATGCGATTCTGAGAGCGATTTTTGCTTCCCATTTTCTTCTCCTTCACAGCCTCTTCCTTCAATTCACCAAAGTCTCTATGGTAACGGTGACCACCCCTTCTCAAGCCAAGGCCCTTCCCTCCTTATGGGGAAGCAAAAGAAAAAGAAAAAAAAGAAGACCCCTCGTCTTCGCCCCAAAGCCTCTGTTTCATCGTCGGTGTCAGATAAATTGGAATCTCCTTTGGCCTACTTTGTTAGCCCTAAACAGAATCCAGTCTCGCCTATGCCAATACAATCGATTGCGAAATTGATTTCTCCTGCAGAGACTGTTGCCCTATGTTCATGGTAGCTAAGGATTTGCACACTAAAAAACAATCAATTACATTTATAATCAACTGATGCTTAAACAAATTTGTCATTGTTAAGCACTTGAGGTTCGAACCAAAGATAATCTAGAATCAACACACTAGGATTATGAGAATAATGATCTAAGCTATAGCAATCAAAAGGGGTTTGAAACTAAAAGACTACTAACACTAAGACAAAGCACATTAAATCAAGTAAGAAACAAGACCAACCACAAAAGCACAATAAAGACTAACAACCTAAACAAGAACAAAAGATAAGCAAGCATTAGGCTAATGGATAGGCAATTGATCAAGAGAATGACAATCAAATCAAATGCAATAAGTCTAATTGAGAACCATCCTAGAGCATGAGTCACATATCACTTAGACTAACTCACTCTCATGGCATTAGCCTCTATCTTAGAATATAGACCAAGCTAAACTCTCATTTGCTAATCCAAAGTCTAAGAAGCATTACAAACAAGCTCACTAAGAAAACTAATCCCCAAAGCATCATCTCTCGAAGGCTATGGAAGAAAAGCCCACAAAAGAGTCTTTCAGGAATTTCATCAAACACCTTTTGGGCGATGATTTTCGTAGCAACTAGATTCAAATGTCCAGCTCAAATCTAGCATTAAGCACACTCTAAGTGAATGACTCACAAGATCTATCAACCTAAACACAAGATCTAACCATCCAAACTCAAGATCTACCTAACCATCAACCTACAATCACTACTCAATCAGTCCAAAATGAAGAACAAACAAACTAAAAGCAATAAGTAAAAGGAATAACATAATTAGATAGAAGAGGAGAAAGAAAATCGAAAACTATGATAAATGAGTGAAGATGATCCTAAGATCATCTTCGCCTTTGAGTCTCCAACAATCTTCTCTTTCTCTCAAGAACACAACAAAAACTATGAGAAAAGATAAGCTTAAAACGAAAAATGGCATCACACCAAGTGGCTCAGCTTGTTTCTAGTATTTATAGACTTAAAATTAGGGCAACAAGTCCAAAAAAAAGCCCAAAAAAAGTGGATCCGGGTTGACCTGGGACAAACCAGGTCGAACCAATCAAAAGTCGCCAAGTATGGGTGATTTTAGCAGGTCCTTAGGTAAGGTGTTGACCTATTTTAGTCGAGGGATGTGATCCAGAAGCTTAAAAATCGGACAGAGCCTCGGGTTGCGTTGGTCACGGTTGAATGACATAGATTGAGTAAATTGGTCGTATCTTTCTAACCGCTTGTCTAAATACTTTCCAACCACCGCCAAATGAAAGCTGACTCTTGTGGCTATCTTGTGTCCAATTCACCGGAAAGTCTTCATACATCATCATCATCATTAAGTGCATCGCGTAAGCCATCAGGTAGCTTGGTCGAGAGAGTTCCGGTCGCGGTCAAGAGATGTGGTCGAGTAGGTGTGTCCGCGGTCGAGGGATGTGGTCAAGGTTTGGACGTTCTGCGGTCAAGGCAGGTACGTCCTGCGGTCACTGGATCAGTCTGATGCTTCCATCTGGTCTGCAGGATGTCCGTCGGGTGAAACCTCGACCCGTACAGGCCGAGAAACCTTCCTGCAGATGATGCCAGTGTCCCCAGTCGATGCACCTGTGTCCTGCTGTCGAGGCTGGTACGTCCTGCAATCAAAGGTTGCTTCCCGCGGCCAGTCTTCTTGGTCGTGTGGGTCGTGGTCGGCCTGCCTTGGTTGGCCAGACAATGTTTGTTGCCAAGTGGGAGCTTGGACCGATACCGGAGAAGCCTCCATTGAAGTCAGCCCCGATTTGGGTGGAGTTTAGAAATGTCTCTGTTCAATTCTTTTCTGATGAAGGATTAGAGCATATAGCCAGCATGGTAGGAGAACCTCTTCATTGTCATCCGGCAATAACAAAGAAACTAAACATGGAAGTTGCTAGAGTGCTTACAATAATTGATCCTCGGAAGCAATTACCTGAAGAAGTTATTGTCAGATTTCAATTTGGAGTTACTAGAAGAGTTGCAGTCTCTAGTCCTTTTATGCCACCAACTTGTGCCCACTGCAAAGAGGTAGGCCATAACTTTGAGAATATGCAAATATACACCTCGAACATGTACAAATTGCAACTCCTCTATTCACTTTATAGCAACATGTCCAAGCTAAAGAATGTGCCCATTACGAGTCATGTTGTTCCTTCAATCCTGCAGCCAGGTATTCAAGTTGCTGCTTCAACCCCACAGCCTGAGACTCAAGTAGTTGTTGTACCCTCACAGACTCTAATACAAGAAGCTCTAGAGAAACTAGTTCATACCCCTGCTGCTTTGCCCACACCAAATGCAGCTCCAGCTTTACAAGAACGACATACAAAGAAAGAGAAAGCGGATACTCCAAGACCGGCTACGAATTCTCAATCCAATGCAGATTCTCTGTATCATAGTGTAACTGAAGTTATCACTTGTACTAGCCCACAAACATAGCTGGAAGTGTCTGATTGTTGCTTACTAAGTGTTAATATTGGTCTCTAATCCATATCAGCAGCTGGAGTATCTAAGCACACTCCATCTCTGACATTAGGCGAGAATCCACCTATTATGCAAGCCTCTGGAAAGGCTATTAATTACGAAACTGATCCTCATCCAGACCACTTCCTTGAAGACAAATTTACTCTAGTCCGTAGTAAGAGACAACTCCGGAGGAACGCAGGGCGTAGCTCCATCCCCAAAAAATAATTTTTTTGACACTTTTTGTTGGAATGTGCGAGAGTTTAATGACAAAATCCATAGGAAAGGATTTGTTGATTGGTATATGTCAAATCGCCCTGTTTTTGGAGGTATTATAGAGACATGTGCAATATTCCAAGGCTCTCTCTTTTGTTAATAATTTTCTCCCATGATGGGAGTTTGATAATAACTATGGCTATTCGCCATTAGGAAAAATATGGGTCATTTGGGACAGTTAGGTGAAGGTTTCCATTCTAACTAAATCTCTGCATGATATGTTGTGTGGTTAAGTTTCCTGACTGGCAGCAGGAGGTTATTATATCTATAGTGTATGCGGCTGATACTGAGATTGAGGGACGAAAATTGTGGGATGAATTTTCTGTCTTTGCTTCTTTTGTTTTGTCAGGAAAAGTGTGGGGAGTTCTAGGAGATTTTAACCAATCTCTAGATCCCAAAGACCACTCTGCTTCTTCGGGGTCAGTATCCCTAGGAATGAGAGAATTTCGAGACTGTCTCAGTGCTTCTTGTCTCTCAGATCTATCATACAGCGGATTACGTTATACTTGGTGGAACAAGAACGATATATCACCTGTAACTAAGAAGATTGATAGAATTCTGGTTAACAATCTTTGGTTAGCTATGTTTCCACACTCGTTCGCATTTTTTGGGGAACCAAGGTTCTCGCAACATTGCTTCTCAACCCATAATCAGTGGATAAGAAAAATCCCTTCAAATTTTTCTCAATGATGCTTAAGAATCTTGTGTTTTTGCCAATGATTGGCCATTTTTGGCAAATCTGTTTTGTTTAAGGAACTGCAGTGTTTATGCTGTCTCAGAAATTAAAACGAGCAAAGCAGAAAATAAAGGAGTTTGGGAAACTGAATTTCTCTAGTATTGAGCTAAGAACAAGGCAGGCTCTCCAACAACTGCTTATATGTCAAAATCGAATGCTCTCACATCCGAGTAACTTACATGCTGATTTAGAAAAAACAGCTCATGTCAAGTGGTTAACATTGGCGCTAGTGGAAGAGTTTTTGACATGCAGAGATCAAGGGTTTGCTTGTTGAAGGAGGGCGATAGAAATACAGCTTTTTTCCACTGAATGTCAGCTGTAATAAGGTCTTCAAATCAAATTCATATGCTCACAGACGAGAGAGGTAATGTGATGGATTCTCCACCACAAATACAAGAACATTGTGTTAGCTATTTCCTGAACACAATTGGAAGATTGAATCAGATTCCTTCTACATGTTCACGTGAGGATGTACAGCTGTTTTTACCATATAGATGCACACATCAAATGGGCAATGCTCTTGAAAAGTGAGTCACTAGAGATGAAATTAGAGAATTTATTTTCTCCCTGCCGAGGAACAAAGCTCCGGGACCCAATGGGTATCCTGCATAATTTTTCACAGCTTGCTGGAGTATAGTGGGGGATGATATAGCTGAGGCAGTGGCTGAATTCTTCGCATTTTTCCGGTTAATAAAGCAATTGAACTCCACTATAATTGCTTTAGTGCATAAGGTGGTAAATGCCAACACATTGTCTTTTTCTAGACCAATATCATGTTGTAATACAATATATAAGATCATTTCAAAGCTCATCTCCAAGAGATTGAAAGCTCTGCTACTAGACTTGATATCTAGTTCGCAGTCAACGTTTATCCCTGGCCGCTTATTAGTTGAAACGTCTTGTTAGCATCTGAATTGGCTCAAGGGTACAATAAAAGTACAGGCCAACCTCGTGCTATGTTGAAAATAGATTTGAGAAAAGCTTTTGACACAGTCAAATTAGATTTCTTGTTGGTTATTCTAAACATCATTCAGCTACCTCCTAAATTCATTGATTGGATAAGGGAATGCATCTCAACACCAAAGTGACGAGTTTTTGGGATCTCACGAGGAGGCCCTCTGATTCTTGGCTGTGGAAAGAATTCTTGAGCTTGCGTCCACTTATTCGAGACTTCATGCACGCTGACATGGGTGATGTTGAAGAAATCAGCTTTTGGTTTAATCATTGGACTCATATGGGCCCTCTAGTTAAATTTACGGGTAGATCTAGACCTTCTGAGATTGGTTTGCACGTTAACGTAAAGGTAGAGAAGCATAGTTGTGCCTCCCCTTTACTCAAAAAGGCATTTGCCTTAGGCCACTAAACTTTTATCAAATTTCAAGGCCCCATTTTATTTTATTTTTGATGAAGAGAAGGCCAATACAATGGTAATTTTATTTTTATTTTTCTACAAGTATAAGTAAATTTAAATGGTTAAAAATTTATGTCACTGTAACTTTTCATTACAATATTCCTATAATATTTTTTGTAATGCTTTAAATCTTATTTTAATAACATTATGAATTATTTCTATTGATAAAACAAAATTATGTAAGAAAAATATAAATATGAAATTAATAAAATATTATTTATTTTATAATTTTCCTAAGACCTTTATAAGTCTAGGCATGACACTGAGAAGAAGCTTCATCAAGCTCATGATGGAGCTTTAGAAATGCATGATCAGATAACGCTCTGCACTTACAAGTACAACTTACTACAATTCAGCCTCCGATGGAAAGTCACAATAGAGATAAGTACTTCTTATGCATTCATGGTACAAAATTTTATGCCTTCTCTACGGCTCAGTTTTAAGAGTTACACAGAAGGGACATTGCTAAATCATGGGCTGAAGATATATGGTTCTAGGGCCATATCCCACGCCAAGCACTTTTAATGTGGGTGGCAAATCTTGATAGATTACCCACCAGGAACCGTCTTATAACTTGTGGAATGAATGTCCCATATCAGTGCTGTCTTTGCGACACCTTTGAAGAGTCACGAGATCATCTTTTTTTAAGATGCACTTTCAGTGAAAGACTCTAGGAGCCAATACATTCAAGAATGGGACTGCAATTCTATCCTTTCCACTCTTGGAATACTCTTCTTATGCATTGGACAACACACATGAGCTCTGCAATTCCTTCTATTTTGAGAAACTCATTGCTCAAGCTGTGGTTGACCAATTATGGAGAGAGCGCAATAAGAGGTTGCACTCAAACATATCTACTACACCTGAAATCATTTTCAGAATTTTGGACAGATCAATCAAGGACACAATTCTCTCCAAGCGAGGGCAGAAGAACTTATCATCGTTAATGTCATATTGGTTGTAAAAGCTAGGCTAGCTGAAGTTTCACTTGTTGTGCAAAGGATTTGGACTTGTGGGGATAGATCGTTTCTCGTCATCGTCGATCTTTCTCTGAACTTTAGACGATCTATATAAAAAACCTGAGGGACCCACTCCTAAAAGGGTGATTACGAAGACGATTAAGGGTTCCAGTTTAGACAAAGGCGCTCCTCGCCGGAGTTCCTCCGCCATGACTCCGCGGCGGAAGAAGATCCCTAAGCATATTGTTAGCCGTCCACCTCCTTTCTCCACCGCTTCAATTCGGAAAGAGTAAAAAAATCCCAGCAAACAAACTCAACCACGAAGACCCTTCCAGATGATTCTCCGACTGATCATGCCATCACCTCCACTGATTGTCGAGCCCCCTCACCGATTGCGGTGGTCACTCCAACAGATGAACCAGACATCGATTCCCCACCTTAAGTTCCTCTACCAACGGAAACTGTTGCAGATTCCACAACTCAACAAAAAAATTGGGCAAACTTGTTTAAGGAATCTACCTCCCTGAAGAGTGTTGGAACACCCTCTACTCATGTCTCCGGTGTGCCTTTCATCCTAAACCCGGAATCAAACCTGAAGGCAGCTCGTGAAGAGTTCAAACAGTTTGTTTATGCCAGATTCCCTGGTCTCCCTCCTGACATGGGGCGTATTATCGGTGTCGTAAATGCCATCTAGGCTCGAACAGGTCCGAGAATCTATGTTCATCAGTTGGATGAAGGCTCCTTCCTCCTGAAAACCCTAAATCCCCGTACAAGGTCCAACATCTTAGCAAGAGATATATGAACATTGCTGGTATGCCTATGTTGGTCTCATCGTGGTCTTCTAATGTAGCTCCCTCCCCTAGGCCCATCACCACTGCGCAAGTTTCAGTTGAATTTCGTGGTGTTCCTTGCATCCTTTTTAATAATGAGAGTTTGAGCCGCTTGGCCAGGGCTGTTGGAAGACTTTTGGCCCTCTTACCACAAACAGCAAAGCGTGAATCTTTTGATGTTGCGAAGGTTTTAGTTGAAGTGGATTTACTCAAGCCTTTGCCACAAAAATTAATCTCAGGTTTTCCAAATGGTCATGAATTCAAAGTAGATATCACCTACCCGTGGTTACCACCCAAGTGCTCTGACTGCAATGTCTTTGGTCATGATCTCCACCACTGCCCAAAACAACCCGCTCCAGTCTCCATTAAAAGGAGGTACAAACCTTGTTCTGCTAGTCCGCCTACAGTAAATCCCTCGACCTCTCGTCAGGGAAGATCTCGAATATGATCAAAGCAAAGAACAACCAGGCACTCATCTAAGGGTACTCACCCACGGGATAACTCCTCTCGCACACCTCAGATTAGAACAAGCCCATCTATGCATAAGGTGAACGACCCAAAGCCTCCTCAAACGACCATGGACCATAACCCGCAGGAAACAACAACCTCTAATCCCACTGGTCAAGTTCCTTTACCTACTCCTCAAGAGAAAACAGAGCATCTACCGCCTGAACCACCATTGCCCTTACCTCTCCAAAACTCTCCTGCTCTACCAGCAGGGAACACTAAACTTCAGCTCTCTGAGGATTCTTTCTTCTTGGTTTCATGCAAGAAGAGTGGCCGCAAGGCTACCACCTTTAACTAACCATTATGTTTTTTGTGTGGAATGTGAGAGGCCTCAATACTAGGATGCGGCAAGAAATGTCCCGAGTTTAGATAAACACACACAGACCACTTTTTGGAGCTTTTGTGGAAACACATATTCACCATAATAACACTAGGAGGCTAGTTGAAGCATTGCCAAGGGGATGGCAGTTTTTTGTTAATCACTCTGAAAATTCTAGGGGACGCATAGCGTTTGTCTGGGATCCAAGACTTCTTGTTATTGTGTACAGCGTTTCACCCCAAATGGTAACCTGCGGGGTCTTTATTCCAGCTGAAAACTAGCAGTTTACTGTTTCTTTTGTCTATGGATCTAATCTTCAGGAGGAGAGGTTGTTATTATGGGAGGAATTGAAATTGACAAATGCTTCTACGCCAGTATCAAGATACCCGTGGGTAGTCTTTGGAGACTGTAACCAAATTACTAGCCTCTCGCAGCATTCAGAATACCCAGCTCTACCTATTGACTCATCTGGTATAGTGGAACTCAACCTTGCATTGCAGGAATCAGATATTTTGATGCGCCTACGAGAGGCACTCCATTCTCTTGGTGGAATAAGCATGAAATCAGACCTGTAGCGAAAAAGATCGATCATGCTTTTATAAATCAGCAATGGTTCTCTAAGTGTACAGACTCATACACTGAACTTTTAGATCCTTCTCAGTCAGACCATGCGCCTATCCTTTTCCACATCCCAAGCGCCACAGTTCGAGTTGCATGACCTTTCAAATTCTTCTCGCACATTGCTGATCATGAGTCTTTTGCTGATGCAGTGTCTAAATCTTGGCAACCTTCTCAGATTACTGGCTCCTTGCAGTTCAAACTGGCGAGATCTTTAAAGCTCCTGAAACAGGTTCTTAAAGGAATAACAAGAGGCACTTCAGCAATATCACTCAAAGGGTTAAAGACCAGGTTCTTATTCTTGAGGCTTTGCACCGTCAACTTCTCACTAATCCAAATCCGGACACAGCAAGATTGGAATTGCAAGAGAGGAAAAAATGGCATGAGCTACTTACAGCAGAAGAGAAGTTCTTCCGACAAAAATCACGGGTCCAATGGCTAAATTTGGGTGACAAAAACACTTCTTTTTTTCACAAGTTGGTGGTGTAGCGAACAGCATCGAACCACATTCACTACTTGGTAAATGAAACGGGCACGAAACTCTCAGCAGCACATGATATTAAGAGCCACGCACCTGCATATTTCTAATATATGCTCGGATCAACTAACATTCCCACCTCTCCAACTACAGTTGAATCTCTACTGGATCTGCTGCCTTTCCGCTGTTCGCCAGCACAAATTGACTCGCTTATAAAACCTGTCTCACCGAACGAGATAACGAAGACTGCTTTCAGTATGCCTTTGGTAAGAGTCCTGGACCGGATGGTTATCCAGCCGAATTTTACCACAGTAGTTGGAGTACAGTTGGACCTCTCATGAGTGAAGTAGTTCAGGAATTCTTCCATAACAGACGATTTCTTAAAGACCTGAACACTACTTATCTGACTTTAATTCTAAGATATGCAGAAGCCTGCAAGTTATTTGATTTTCGGCCTATGAGTTGCTGTAACTACACCTATAAGATCATCTCAAAGCTTTTGGCAAACAGACAGGCATATTGTGCAAGTAATGGTTTCTTCGAACCAAGCAGCCTTTCTTAAAGGTCGGGCACTACGAGAAAACATGCTGCTTGCCTTGGAGTTAATCCGGTTCTACTCGGGAGAAAATTCACCAAAAGGATGTATGCTAAAGGCTGATATTAGGAAGGCTTTTAATACTTTATGGTGGGACTTTCTAGAGAAACTACTCACGGCTCAAGGTTTTCCACCACTCTTTAGATGCTGGCTAATGCAATGTGTCCGGAGAGCGAGGTTCTCAGTCGTAGTAAACGGTGAGTTCACTGGGTTCTTTGAGGGGAAGAAAGGTCTCCGACAGGGCTACCTATATCTCCCTACCTCTTCATTATGTCAAATGGAAATATTATCTCGACTGTTAGATAAAGCGACAGACCAAGGGAGGTTTCAACTGCATCCCCGTTGTGCTACACTGCGAGTCACGCACTTGCTATTTGCAGATGACCTACTCCTATTCTCGGATGGATCTGCCTCCTCTGTTGCGGTTACAAGAGAAACCCTTGAGGAGTTTCACCTCATGTCTGGGCTGGGGATGAATGCATCTATGTCGAAGATGGATTTTTCTGGTTACAGCGCTCAGTATACATCAGAACAGAGTAGGCTCACAGGGATTCCACTAGGATCTCTGCCATTAAGGTACCTAGGCTTTCCTCTCGACTCTAAGTACCCAAATATGTCTTCTCTGCAGCCTTTTCTTGAAAAAATCACAAAGAAGTTGTACAATTGGACCTCATGTACCTTATCTTTTGTTGGGAAAATCAAGATGATATCAACTGTTATATACGGAATGGTTATCTTCTGGAACCAAGTGTTTAATTTGCTAAAGCATTTTTATAGAAAAATTGACTCGTTATGCACGGCTTTTCTCTGGAAAAACAAAACGCATTCTGCCCAAGGAGCTCGTGTAGCTTGGAAAGACATTTGCAAACCCAAATCAGAAGGAGGGTTGGGCATTCGTCTCTTGGAAGAGTTCGAGGTGGTTTTCCGGTTGAAACAAGTATGGAATTTCTTTGTAAGGGCTGGTTCTCTTTGGGTTTCTTGGGTAAGACTGAATGTTTTTGGCCGCTGTGGTTTTGGGAGATGCAGCTGTCTGCAAACGTCTCTTGCACCATAAGGAACTGGCTAAAATTGAGACCAATTTTAAAAAATTTCATGAAGTGCGAAGTCACCAATGGGGACTCATGCTCGTTTTGGTATGATAACTGGCTCACAATGGGGCCACAGGGTCCTCGACATCTTCGGGTGCCTCTAAAATCCACAGTTAAAGAAGCATTAACATCCGGGAAGTGGAGGTTAATAGGTGCCAGATCTGAAAGTTTGGTTATGGTGTTGGCTGAGTTATCAAACCTCACAGTCCCCTTACCAACTCTAGGTGAAGACACATACAAATGGTGAGCTAGCCATGTGGATCTGCGCAGTCGCAAGGTGGTATTCTCCACCAAGACCACTTGGCTATGCATCCACCCTCCTTCTTCTCCTCTACCTTGGACATCCTCGGTCTGGTTCAAGGAGCATGTACAGCGATACAACTTTGTTCTTTGGATGGCCATGCTTGAAAGGCTGCCTACTAAAGACAGGTTAAGAAGATGGGGTCTTGTAATACCCTCAGCATGTGTCTTTTGTGCTTCAGCGGATGAGACCCATGAGCACTTGTACTTCTTTTGCCCCTTCACGGTGAGGATCTGGAAAGAGTTTGATGGGCGTATCCTCACTAATCCGCCAATGAATATTCCTGCAGCATTAGCTCTGTTTTCCTCAGACACGTTGACGACTCAAAACCACGTTTAATCCTGAGACTCCTCCTTCAAGTCACATTGTATTTGATTTGGCGTGAATGAAATCGACGCATCCTCTCCGCAACTTCCTCTCCTCCGTTGACGTTATCTGCTTCAATAGATAAAGCAATGAGGAACATATTAATCTCTCTCTCTTTTGTCACTGTTTCAACTACCTCTCCTCTTGGCATTTACTTCGGATGTATTCAATTTCCTTTTTAATTTCTTGCATTTGTAAATAACGGTTGGTTGGTGATTAATATTAACATTTAAATAAATAAATAAATAAATAAAAACTAGGCTAGCTAATCTGACTCTTTAGGTACATTGCTCTGTTTTTAATTTTTTTGGTGGAGTAATGTAGTACATAACTGTAAAGTTAACTTTCATTTTAATGATATTCACCTTCATATCAAAAAAAACTTTAGTACCCGTAATTGTAACATATTTATTTTCTGATAACAATAAGACAAAGAAAGAGAGCTTATGACATACTTGTCGTTACTGATGCATAGCTGCATCGCTTATTTTCTTTTCAACAACAATAATAGATAACAGTACACACTCAAGGTCGTACATGCAAACGAGAGCATGTACGTGTCAAATAATGGAGCATCAACGAATGATACGTATAGGTCCGGTCAGAACGAGACATGCTACATTTCCAAGAGTTGACTGGATGACTTTAAGTAGGCTTAGGGAGCCTGTGAGGAAACCGGTGGACGGAAAGACAGAGCAAGAAGCCACCGGAAGATTCACTCTAATGGAGCATCTTTGTGGGTCCAAGTTAACAACGTTCAGGAGTCTAAGCATGATGGTGAATGCTCCTGATTGATCTGTGACAGCTTGGGCTAAGTCAGTGCTTGAGCCATCACACACTAAGTGAACGGTGACGCGAGAGTGGAGGGGCGTTTAGGTTTTCGTTAAGGGAGCAATGCAAGGCACCAGTTACTTGAACGGCGTTAATTTGGAGGCCGTTAAGTATAAGAGCGTGGGAAAACGATGATAATGATACCATGAAGACCATTAAAATCAAGAGAGCACTTTTCGTATTCACCATCTTTAATTTTCTTTTGCTCTTTTGCTATTATTTTATTTGGTTAGTTGTGTTGCAACGGACGTCAAGGGGTTTGAATATACAAGTATAGGAAATTATTATTATTATACAACTTGGGTGATGGATGATCTTATATTCAATACGATATCTTGATTTTGTTATGGGCTTCGAGTGTGTTGTCTGTTTCGTAGCTATGGTCACCTTTATCTTATTCACGTCAACAATTTATCTTATCTTATCTTAAATTTACCAATTAAAACTTTATCTCCAAGATTCCCTTCTTTTTTTTTGTATATGAGGTAATTACTTTAGAAGGCATGAAATATATTATAAGATTCATCCCAAGTGTTTGGTAGAAAATCCCATGGAAAGCTCTAAATTGAGGTTTAGACAAACCAATTACAACGAGAAGTCACAAATCCGATTTTGCAACATCAAATTATGAACTGGATATTTAGCAATTAATTAAGAAGGGTTTGGTGAAGAGTATTGAGGCCAAACATCTGAACTGATTCTAAGCTTACGAGAGAGAAAGAGAAAACAAGAGGGAGTTGAAGCGGTTATCAGACAATTGATAGGTCAGGGAACCCTATAACAGATAAATGAGTTTATTATTTAGAATAATATTTACATGTCAATTATAAATTACAAATAAATCAAAGAAAATAAACGTCATGTTAATGCCAAATTTAAATATATTTCTTTAATATCCATAACCTTCGTTTATAGCCTTTTATTTACCCTTTGCTGCTCTCATAATTAACTCAAATTCATAGTTCCATGTTCTTAAAATAGTATTTCGTCAAAGTATTATTATACATTCTTGTTTGCAATTTCTTTAAATCTTTTTTCAAGAGTTTATTATTCTAATATCTGGGATATATAGTTAAGAGCTAAGCTTTACTATATAAACATGTTAAAGCATATTACGACAGCCATGAAAGTCAAATCAGGAGGAGGAATCTTACCGAGAAGATTATGAACCCAATCAAACATTATTCGGAGAGGCCAGAAAGAACAAACTCGATTCTGAAAACGATTTGATCGATCAATATTGTCGACGTGATCATGAGACCCTGCTCTGTCTACATTACTTTCAGAACCACCTAAGTTAACCTCAAAGCGACAAATGGGACAAGTATTGTGAATGTTTAACCAAGACACAATGCAACTTGAATGATACAAATGCATGCATGTCAACTCTTTCCCCTCTTCTCCAACTTGAAACTCTTCTTTACATATTGCACAAACCTTTTCTTTCACCAAGTCATTTTCCGTTATTGTTACCGTCCTTACAGCCTCAATGGCAGATTGTGAGGCTGGTGGTGGACCGATCTGTGCACTAGGCATGACATCAGCGAATTCTTCGTCGGTATTATAAACTAGATCATCATGATTGAGCCGGTTACTTCTCGATGAGTTGGTTAGATGGAAAGTGATCCAATCGGTATCAGTATCCCAATAAGGTCGGTTTGGTCTGATAATGTCAAGCTCATCGTGAAGATTGATCTCTCTAGAGCAGAAAGGACATAATGGACCATATAGACCAAAGCTTCTGAGTCTAATGGTTCGGCTACAATGTCGACAATAGAAGAAATGAAATGTTCTCGTTCTTCTTGTTCCATTCACAACAACTCTTGGACGAAACTCCGATGTCATCTTTTCAATTCTTTTTTAGTTTTTAGTTTTTTTTGTTATAAGGTCTATTAAAAGCATTTATACTTGAATTATACGCGTAAATGTTTTGAAGAAGAGGCAAGACGAAGCCTATACGAATGAAATGAGGTTATTCTTTTCTGTGTCTAGGACGGTATCGTATCGTATGGTCTCTGCTATGTCAACTCGCGAATCTTTGGTGATTTGTCTTGTACGAATCATAGATTATAAAGGATTGGAGAATCATTTTGAAAAAAAAAAAAAAAAAAAGGATTGGAGAATCAATTACGACAAAGGGTGTAGGTTTTGCAATTATTTAAGCGGCCCACTATTGGCCCACTTCCAGCTTATTAGTTGAACATGTACCCTTTGTCCTTTATCTTGCTCCACCAGGCGGCCCAACGAAGACGACCGAACTAACTTTGACATTTTTCTTTCTTTCAGCCTTTTCATCAGTTTTTTTTTCTCTGTCGCAAACTGATTGTACTAAGATTTTTTGGGTTATCTTCTTTTTTTTTTTTTTTAAATATAATTTTTTGGTAACGGATTTTTTTGGGTTATCAATCATCTAGAACCTTTAAGTAAAATTTCAAAAATAACTTAAACACATAAAATTTAGGTTTCTTAACGAAGTAACATAAAATTTGTACTGTAATTTCAAAATAACAAAATTTTAAATTTCAATCTAAAATTACACAATATTTTAAATTTAATGTTTTATCAATAATTATAATTAAAACTATGTTTCAAAATTGTCAATAAAAAAATATAAAAACAGACTCATTATTTTGAATTGAAAGAACTACTAAAATAATACTAATCTTTTGTAAAATTACTAGATTAAATTTTTTTTAGTTTTAGAAGAATACACTAAAAGACTTTATACCTATTATAAAAATTAATTCGACCTAAAAAAGAAAGTAAAATATAATGAAATATAGTTGACTTTATTTTTCTTTTCAATATTAAGTTCTTCCTCTTCGAAATCAAACTTCTTCCTCTTCGAAATCAAACTTCTTCTCCTTTTTGAAACCAGATTTCTTTTTCCTTTTCGAAATTCGACTTCTTCGTCCTTTTTGAAATCAGACTTCTTCTTATTCCTATCTTAGACTATGAGCAATAGAAGTATTGAATAATTTATTCACCGTAAGGATGTTGAATTTTTCTAAAAGATGACTAGGTTGTTGAATACAATATGATAATAATAATAATATATTTGTCTAGTTTTGAGATGACATCACTCAATTTCATCAAAAAAAGATGAAAAAAGATAGGACACAGCTCGTAAGTTCATTTGGTTTTGAGATTGTTCATAATTGTTTTTATCCACAACTTTCTAACTCAATCATTTGTAATTTTATAATTATTTTTATATAAAATATATATCAAAATTAATCATTTTTTGTATTTTATATGTAACATCCCGGTTTCAAGATTTATGATATGTTGTTGCATGTGGAGAGATTTAGAAGAATTGATTTGGCCACCTATGTCAACAAAGTGTATTTATCTTTTCAATCACTTGTCCAGAGAGAACTTCAGGGTTAAGCGTGCTTGAGTTGGAGTAGTTGAAGAATGGGTGACTTTTCGAGAAGTGATTTTTGGATCTCTGTGAGTGAGGACTAAACATAGGGAAACAAGTCTCTAAACCCTCCCGGATGTAGCGTACCGATCATAGAGTCGGTAAACTAGCCCACATGCCCAAAAAGGACGTGACGCCATGAAGGTCGCGGTCATGGCATTACAATTGATAACAGAGCCGATTCCAGACATGTTTGGAGACAAATCGGCTCACACCATTGGGGGTGACGATCATGGTAAGTAACAAGGACATTGCGATCTGCTAGTGGAAGTGAATCGTAACACCCAAGTTTTAGGAAATATGATATATGGTGATATGTTGATTTGGCCACTATGATGGGCTCCTCAACCGCAATGATCTACCCAAAGACGATCTAATCTGAGAAGGTCGACACGTAAGGCAATTCAACCAACACAATTTGGACAAACATTTCATGAAGACTTCAAAAAAATATAGAGACCCTTGAAGAGCTTGCAATAATCACAACCTAACCTTGGCCCACAAAGAAACAACAAAGACTTTACTTGCCTTATTTGGACTCCATCCAAGACATGTAATCACTCTTTGAAGAATTCCAGCCGATCCAGAATGTACCAAGTTACGGGTCAATATTCTATGGATTCTTGACTCATTCATCTAGCTTCTCAGAGTGAAATTAGACCAAACGAATCACTAAGCTAAACGATATGAATTTTACAAGTAGGTGGAGCCGTAATGAGCTCAACTGCACGACAAGGCCAAAAGTTGAACTACACTGCCTAAGTAAGATGCAACCTTACCTTCAAACTACTTGGAGAATTTTCTTGGGTCTTTAATGGTTGCAAAAAGCCCAGTAACGCATGAAACCACTTTTGGATCCTCCATATATGCTCCAATCAAGAAGATGGATCCATTTGGTCCCCACAAAAAGTTTTACTTTGATTTGTAGAAGTCGTTTGCTATTTTGTATGTTAAAAAGAAAACCAAACACAAATTTTGTTTCTGTTTTGCTCCTTTGATTATTTCTTTATTTTGAATGAAAAAGAAATACAAAAATTATTTGTTCTTGCTTTGTTATTCTTTTGTTTACTTGCTAAAACTTTGATTTCTTTATTTTGTTTATTTATGATTTTTGCAAGTACCGTAAATGGTTAACTACATGGAGAAGGTGGAGTTTTACTCCTATGAATCCGATACGAGCTTAGAAGAAGAACAATCCTTAACCAACAATGAGGAACATGTGGCTTGAGAATAAATATGGGTCTCATTTTGAAGAAAAACCTCATGGAGAAGAGCTTGATCCTGAACCACTAGACCATCACCAAGGCTACACCAACAAATGTCAAACAAGCCATGGAGTAATGAAACTGAATTTGAATTCAGTTATGAGGATGGATATGAACGTGATAAGGAAGATGCCAAATTTTATCACTACAAAAGTCCTCCTAGGCATGATGTGAATCCAACAATCATGGAGTTTTAGCACCTATNTGATCCTGAACCACTAGACCATCACCAAGGCTACACCAACAAATGTCAAACAAGCCATGGAGCAATGAAACTGAATTTGAATTCAGTTATGAGGATGGATATGAACGTGATAAGGAAGATGCCAAATTTTATCACTACAAAAGTCCACCTAGGCATGATGTGAATCCAACAATCATGGAGTTTTAGCACCTATAGTGCAAAGCTTCACCAACCACACAAGACGTCCTAAACCACATACTGGTGTAAGTCATAGTTTTTAGTACCGTGGTCTTTATCTTTCATCTTTTTCATGGAAAGAGGATTATCTACAATGGGAAGATGATATGAAAGATTATTTGTGGAGACATAGGACCCTTGAGAAAGAAAAGCTATCATACGCCTTAAGCGCCTTACACAGAGAAGCATTGAAATGGTGGAGAAAAGAGGCGAATGAATGGTGGCACTCAAAGAGTCTAATCCGAACGTGGGGAAAATCAGATTGGATTATGTATTAGGAATATTCAGTGCAAGGGTTGAGAAAACATAGTCAATCCACTTACCCATCAAACAAAGCAAGTTGAAGCAATTTCACACCTAAAGTTGCACAACTTGTGAAAATCACCACAGCAAAGGACCAATGTAAGTGTTTGTCCACTAAAATATCCTTAGAACTAATGTGTTATAGGTAGAAAAAACAAAGTCGCATAGTCAAACTTTGTCCAACAAGAAAGAAATTGGCTCATGAGCAACAATACCTAAGTCTTGATCCATAACTGAATTATGCCATGGTAAGTACTTCCAAATATTTGATTAAAACTCTACAAGCCATTGATAGTACCATTGAATCTCTTAAGAAAAAAAAATAGGATCATGTACTCAAAAGAAATCTAACCAAGTACCCTTAGTTGACATGAAGGCTAAATTGGAACTTGTTGTTCCTCTAACACCCAAGGAAGAACAGTTAAAAGGTTATTTATCTTTAACTTCTTGTCTTTCAAAAACTTGTTATAATGCACTTTATTTGCCACAGGTTCTTAATACAGGTCTATGAGCTACAAAGGAGGCATCAAAAATTGAAGACACTTTGCTAATCAAACAAGGATCACCAGATAGTCATCAACAAGTGTTGGTCCAAAGAGAATACATAGAGAACAAGAGTGGTGGAGAAAGGACACAAATGAACCATGAAGAAATTTCCAAGGCTATGGAAACATCAAGAGTACAAAGAGATCCTCAGCTCAAGGAAATCAACACGAAACCTTGAAAAAGCATTCTATATTCATTGCTAATCAAGGAAAAACCACCCGATAAAAAAACAAGCCTAATTCCAAGCTGCAATAACTTGGGAGGTAAGCTTCTAATACCTCTAAATAAAATTGAATAAGACTAAATAAAATGTGTTTGTCATTTCGAGTCTTAGGTGGATTTCTTAGGCTAATATAATGTTGCAAGTTTAGTAACTTGTGGATTCAAGTTATCTAGGTCATGTGTTGTTTGAGGATTCAACAACAAATCTATCTTTTCCCTTTATTGCTAGTTCTTGAGAAAATCGACTCACCAAGGTCTTCTCTCAAATCCATATCTAAGGATCTCTCCTCTGAGGCACCTATCAACTCATTGCACTTATCTTTTCAGTTATTTGTCCAGAGAGAACTTCAGGGTTAAGCGTGCTTAAGCTGGAGTAGTTGAAGGATGGGTGACCTTCTGGGAAGTGATTCCCGGACCTGTGTAAGTGATGACAAAACATTGAAAAATATTATGTGGTGATTTGTAGGGTCGGTAAACAAGTTTTTAATACCTCTCGGACGTATTGTATCGATTGTCAGGCCGGTAAGGTAGGCTCACAGGCCCGAAGAGGACGTGGAACTCATTAGGGTCGCGGTCGGGGTGTTACACTAGAACTGAAACCTGTTTCATTTATTTTGGACACCGGAATTTTTTTTAATCTTTTTTTTATAATTTTCAACTATCATTCTCTAAACTCATCTTTAAAACACATTTTGAGTAACATGGATTCTAACAACAACCATTTCAATACCCAAAATTCTAATAATCGTCCTTTTCATTATCAATATCCCAACAATTACTATATTCCTAATCATTATTCTAATCAATCACACCCTCAAAGTATATCAAATTCTGGATTTTCACCAAATTTCACAATGTCGTCGGTATTTCCGTATTATCATCCATATCCATATTATGGCTCGATGAAAATTAGATTTGTCATCTATTGAAAATTATTTCTTGAATTTTTAGTAATTTTATTATTTTAGTAATATATAGTTAAAATATATAATTGGAAATAAGACTATAAAATAAAAATTGTGGAGTAGAGTGTTGAATTTTATTAAACAAAATTATTGTAGGGATATAAAAATTGAAAGGATGTTGAATGATTAGGTGGAAGAGAGAAAAAATGATATGGAGTTTTAAAATAGATAAAAGAGGGTGTTGAATGGAGAAACCATTGTAGATAGTCTTACTTGTCAATTTGTGTTGATTACTTCTCTGTGAGTTAGTTTTTATACTTCTTTCTCTTGTAGTTTTGTTGCATTTTGAAGTTAGTTAGGGTAGATTTACAAAGATTAACAGAGCTTGTGATAGTAGATTTATAAAGGTATTGTTCACTTTGAGGTTTGATTTTGTAAATCAAATTTTAGGGTTCTTGGCCTAGTGTTTCGTGTCCCTAATAAGACTCTGAACCTTTCTCTCTTTATTAAGCAACGATAGAATAAAGAATACACTTTAGAGTTTGTTCTAGAGACCCTAAACTCTCCTGAGCCAATAGACTTCCACTAAGTAATTGACCAAAGACGCCTACTCTATTAACCTAACCTTCTATTTATACTAATTAAAGTCATGCTTATCATTAAGCCATGCTTATCATTAAGTCAAAGTTATCATAGTAAATAATTTATGCTTATCAATACTTCCCCTTTTAACTCAGCTTGTCCTCAAGCTGAAAGTGGTAAAATGTTAAACCACACAAAGTAGTGAAGAAAGAAAGATAGAGCATTAACACAACACCATCCTCCAGTTCTTAAGATCCCACCAAATGACATAAAACTCAACTTTGAAATGTCACTGTTTTCAGTCCTCCTATCATGTCTGTCTTCCCTTGATGTTTCTCTTTTGCAGCCAGTTCTAGCGTCTTTATGTTTTCCTTACGTTTGTATTTAAAGCTCCAATCCTTCTTGAAGGTTATTGGTCTCTTTCTCTTTAGCTGCACTATTCCTCTATCAAACACCATGTATGAATGCTTCCCAATCTGAGAATTTGTCCTCTTTAAGACCCATATATATTGCCCATTGTTACTCCCTTTCCTTACCCCATAAGAACCAGCTTGTCCCCAAGCTGATTGTGCATATATGATTGAGCAAAAATCTCTAGTATAGTGACATCTGCACCACAAAAACTCCTAGGTGTCACAGGGAAAATTTTCCACACCCCTCAAATCCTTGACATGAGAGCAACGATCAGGTTTATGCATCATCACTCTAAACAAAAGCCATTTATTGATGAAGGTATGTTGATCGTTTCTCCTCTTGTCTCCTTGTTCTGCTTTTTGTTTGTACTTAAATTTCCAGATCTTAGGACATTTGTTCTGGTTCTTCAAACTCTGTACTCCTAGAAATAATTTATCAAACACTTGGTGTGCATTGAATCCTTGATTTGCTTTTGTATTGCTACTTGAGGTACCATCACCCAAAGCTGACTACTTTCAGGA
>OVAX01002655.1:0-27112 GCA_900406405.1 Lepidium africanum | reverse complement strand
TAATAATAATAATAATAATAATAATAATAATAATAATAATAATAATAATAATAATAAGAAACTGTAATGTTTGATGTAATTCTAACAGCATTTTCTTTTCTATAAAAATTTCATATCAATCTTTATCTTACATGTATCCATTTGTTTTTATTATAGTAAAAGTTAGACATAACTATAAATTTATACCCGTTGTTGTAACGTTATTATATTTTTTATTGTTTAAATAATTCAATTTTTATTGAAAAAAAAATCCTCACTTTTCTCATCAATGATGGATGATAACGCTCATACTCAAAAAAAAGAATTACCATTACAAATATGGTTTGGTCTAAGAGTATTTATCTTTATTTATAGTGTTTTGCCATTACAGTAATTTTTTTCTCAGTATTTTTGAGGGTTTGTCAATATGAAAATTAGCTGCAGAATACTTGTTTTAGACATATCACACCGTGAAGAGATCTAAAACTTTAGAAACATTAGCAAACAAAATATGTTGAGAGGATTACATGGTGCATTATTCAATCTCTCACAAGTTTATTTCATTTTTAATGTATTTTTGGACAATTACTTACCTATTAATTTCATCACTAATCCGAACTTTGGAATAATAATAAAAGTCTTTAATGTTTGATGTAATTCTAACAACATTTTCTTTTCTTTTAAAATTTTTATATCAATCTATATCTTATATATCTCCATTTGTTTTTACTATCATAAAAGTTAGATATGACTATAAATCTATAGTGTTTGTTGTAACGTTATTATATTTTAATTGTTTAATTAATTCAATTTTTACTTAGAAAATAATCCTCACTTTTCTCATAAACGATGGATGATAACGCTCTATCTCAAAAAAAAAGAATTGCCGTTACAAATATTGTTCGGTCTAAGAATACTTACCCATATTTATAGTGTTTTGCCGTTACATTGGATTTGTTCTCAGTATTTTTTGGATTTATTGATATAACAATTAGCTGCAGGATACTTGTTTTGGACATATCACCGTCAAGAAAATTAAAATTTCAGAAACATTAGCAAACAAAGTATATTGAGAGGATTACATGGTGCATTGGTTTGTTTCGTTTTTTTCTTACTATGTTTTTGGACAATTACTTACCTACCAATTTCATCACTAATCCAAATGTTAGAATAATAATAAGAAACTATAAAGTTTGATGTAATTCTAACAATATTTCTTTTCTTCTAAAAACCTTATATCTTATATATATCCCTTTGTTTTTATTATCGTAAAAGTTAGAGATGATTATAAATCTATCATGTTTGTTTTAAGGTTATTATATTTTAAATTGGTTAAATAATTCATTTTTTATTCAAAAGAAATCCTCACTTTCTCATCAATGATAAGTCACTCAAGCTCAAAAAAAAAAAAAAAGGATCGATGATGATAATGCCATACGAGTGGTTTAGTTGTACGAAATGCTCCCCGAGTTCAAGTTTATTTTCAAACTAAATCAGTAAATCTACAACTGCGGGAAAATATTGGATTTTACATGATTCTTTTAGACTTGGTTTTAGTCAAATTTTATGATTTGTTGATCCGAAAATCAACTAGAAAGAAAAAATTTCGTAACCTCACATAAAATTTATGATATTCGTTGAACGAAAGTATCCAATTTATGATATAGAATGTAAAAGTTATAGGAGCCAAAAAAATAAAAAAATAAAATGCATAAAGTGAATAGAAGTGGATGGATAATTGAACAGGTTTCACTTCTGAAATAATAGCCGCGTATACGCCAACTCAAAGACCTTCCGCACTCTCACTCACATGTGTCCGATTTTTTTGTTTGTTTGAAACTGCACTCAGATGCACGTGCGCTTCTAAACCCATCGGAATTCAGTATCAATGCATAAACAACGATTTATAATAACTGGCCCATTTCAATCTGTCTTTGTTTAACTTTCGGCCCAATACTTGCCGATAAATTACGTCATCATCCACTTACGTCACCTTGAAGCATCAACACAACCAATGTGTCAAATACAGAATTCTTCTAGTTAAACTAAGTTGGGATTTTCACGGTTTTGATATTTTGAGTCTCTTTAAGTTTATTTAATTTCAAGCATTATAGAACTTCCCCTGGTTCTTAGTTTATGAGATTTAGGGTTCAAAACGTTACCGATGATTTTAAATTTTTATATTTGAAAGGTATTTAGCTTCTTGTCTTTTTAATGTAGGATGATTTTGTTTGGTTAGTGTAGTTGTGGCCAGCTGACTAGTAATGAAGATTGAGAACAAATTTCAATGGTCTCATAATCACGAATGATGATGACAACTTTAGTGTCGTAATTCGAGGTCCCACCAAATTAATAAGTCGTTGAAGTTTAAGATGTTTGACATCTTAAGGCCGGCTCATTTGAGTTAAAGTTTTAAGATGTTTGACATATTCCGTGCCCAACAAGTTTTTGTTTTTAAAAAAAAACCAAAATTCGATTTTCACTCAAATTACCGAGAGTTAGAAGAATTTGGCATGTTACAGTGTTACCTATATTAGAACTTAGAAGACTCAGAATTCTTAGAATTGTTATAATGAAGTATCCAAAAAATATCTGCCCTAAAGCGGTTAATATGTTTACCCTTAGGGAAAGATTAATTCTTTAACATTTATGATATATGTCTATAGAATATAGAATTATTGCCTATTATTATGATATTATCTATAAAAATCACATAAGAAAACATTATGAGTGGTTTGGTTATGGTACATTCACTCTTGTTCAACCAGAAGCTTGTAACTTGTTATCAATTTCTTTATTTGAATGTCTTCAATGCTAATTGGTCCTGTGTAATAACAAGACTCTTCATGGAAGGTATTTATTTAATGTTTTGACATGACATAGCAATGGCAAGAAGTAGATAAAGTGATATGCGTACGTATGTTATGTGTATATCCCCACCAGTTTACTTTTCACCACAACTGAATAACACATAATAAGTACTTGGACCATCCCAAGTGTTTGGTCTCTCTCTATTTCCTCTCAAATCAACCTCCCAAAAATAGGAACAAACAAAAAAAACCAGAAGGAAGACTAAAAAATAAGAAAAAAAACACTTCAGAGGAGCTAACAAACTCTCTAGTTGTCCCAAACTATTGGGTCGTTCAACTAACTCTTAGTTGTCTCTTCAATTCAAAGGACAAAGTTCCTCATTTCTGTACTACTAACCAATAATGTGTGTGATGTTTTAGACCAGTATCAGTTATTGTAAGGGACTAATGGTTAAATTAGTCTCTGTTATTTATTTATTTTGGGTCACAATTAGTCCCTGTTATCTATCTATGCAAACTGCATATCTTGCGAGAGGAAAAATGATCGCTAACTACACAATACTAATACGTAGCTACACATACTAATTTTAATAACGTGTTATTTCATACATTATATTGTCTATAATAACATACCTGAACTAACATTATACATATGAAATCAGCATACCCTTACAATTTCTACCATCCGCGTTGATTAATCTTGAATATAACACGTGGATTCGAAAAACATAACCCAAATCGAAGACCCGAATTCTAGAATATATCTAAATACCCCAAAAATATCTGAATTTTTTTTAAATACTTACTAAAAATAACGAGGTAAATATAAATCTCTTTTAATTAAATTATGTGTTTTTTTGGTCGGTTAGTTGTTTTGAGGTCCAATTATTACGTCCAAGGCTAATCAACCATAGTTCATGTATCTCACTATAAAATAATATATTGTCAAAATTGGTTTGTAACTACATAATAGTAACAAACATTTTTCCATTGTTTGAAACATATCATTAACAGGTAGATTCACAATAAGCTATTAAATGTAAACGAAATATCTTTGCTTTTTTATCGATTATCAAAATACTGAAAAGTACACCATTTGCAACCATCCATTGACACATGAGCCAAGTAAAATACATATTTTGTTCCTGCCTTAACATAGCTGATAATATGTAAAAACATTGAAACAGATTTTACGTTTTTTTAAATTGAAACATTTTTGATGGAGTTGTTGGGACATTATTTAGTGAGGACTACTACAAAGCACATCAAGAACCATTCTTTTTATTGAAGATAACCTCATCTGCTGCTCTTGCACTCTTCTCCTCTTAAACGAAGGCTCTGGAGATGGTGAAGACGAAACTGAAGCAGAAGTTGCAGACACAATCCATGATTCATTTGAGCTATCAGAGCTGAATGATGCATCGAATACACCGCTTGGACTAGAAGGTTGCATCCAATTCATCCTCCTTTTCTTGTTTGGATTGTGGTCTAACACTAACTCATAACATCTATTTACTTTCTCCTGTTTCAAGTACAATGATGATGGAATTAGTTTTTGATCTATACACTAATTACACATTGGCATTTACTGATTCAAGTTTAATTACTTTTCACAATATAATTACAGACCTTATTAACTTTGAGTAGAGTCATGAGCTGAGATTGGTATTTAGCTTCATCACAAGTATTGAAATCTCTAATGACACATATCATTATTGCAGTGGCTAACACAGAAGGACTATAACTCAGAAACCTCGAATCTGAAAATTCCAAAAACAAAAATTTAGCATCCAAGAGATACAGGATCAACAATGTGACTGAAGAGATCTAATGGAAGCATTTACCAGGAACAATAGAGAGCAACAGAGATTCACATCTACTCAAGAACTCCAATTTAAAGTTGTATCGTCGAATAATGTGATCGAAAAACGAGATTGCAGTTACAGGATGCATCCTCCAGTCAAGAGTAGAAAGAATCAGAAGCTCCATTCTCTGTATAGTTTTAGCTTCAAAGACATATCTTGCTTCTTCCACCTTAAAAACAGGAAACTTGTCTCAAATCAGCAAAATTTAAAGCTGACATTACAAAGATAAGAATGAATCTGAGAAGTAAACTTACTTGAAAATCCAAGAGTAATGGAACTCGGATCTCTTCAACCTTAGCAGCTAAAGACAAACAAGCCACAGCAGTGAGCTGAGACATCCATGGCTTATCTGTCTGAAACTTCCTGCTTGTAATAAACCTATCGAAGTAGTTAACAGCAAGAAGAGCCGTCAAGGAATTAAACCCATAATGAGATTTCACCTTAAAAATCCAATCAAGAGCCTTTTCACGACACAAAACCAGAAACTCATCATCTAAGATTGAGTCATTAAGACTCGGTTTTAACTCTTCTTCTTTCGAAATCAAACTCGATAACTCATCATCATCCCAAAACATATCATTATCAGACAAAACCAAAAACTTCCCGAGACTCTCGTCGCACAAATCTAAATCTTCATCTCCCTCAACCTCAAACTCACTCTCTTCCTCACAGAAAAGCCCATCAAGAACACAATACGGTGCGTTTTGACTCTCTTCCTCTTCTTCTAAAGCCATCTTTCTCTTCCGAGAAGAAGGAGACTGTAAATTCCTTTGTTCATTCTGCCATTATAGTCTCTCTGGATTCTACTGTGAGAGAGAAGGAGAAAAAATAAAAGAAGTGAAGACAAATGCCAAGAAAGTGAAGGGTTTTATTTCACGCTTGTCCTCTTTTTTTTTATATTTTCTTTCTTTTTTCTTAAAGATTTTCTTATTTTATTTTAATTCTTTTTTCTCTCTCTTTTTTTTATTTTTGTCTTTTATTATTCGGATGTTTGGCGCGCGAGAAAATTGATAAAACAGTACTTCTTCTTTGTTTTTATTCACACAAATAGAAAAATCTACTCCTTTTATTTAACTTTCTATCTTTAAAAAATTAATAAATGAACTTACAGTATAAATTTAAATATCATAACGAGGAATTTAATTAGAATAAAAAAGTTAGCTACTTAGCTTAGCGATACAGTTATACACGCGCTTATCACATTTACATCGCACGCTTTTGATCCCCGTTCGTCCGATGTGTCCAAAATTTCTCTACAATTTGATGTGTGATTCACGCGCTTATGTATGGTTGTGGAATTATCAGTGGTGGATAAATGCGTTGACCATTAATTGTATTTGTCTCCTTTCGGTTTTAAGCATCGATAATTACAAGTAAAGATTATTGTTTTTTTGTTTGCCCAACACAAAAATATTATTATATTCTTTTCATATAATTTTTTTGTATTATAAAACATGATTTTGAATTATTTCAATTACGGCATTAGTAAAACCAGAGTTTTTTAATTTAAAAATTCTCTATAAGTTGGGGTAATTTTGAGTCTTAGATCAAGTTAAAATGTTCGAAATTTCAGATACAAAATTTATAAGTATATTTCTTTTATCTTTTGTTTTTTAGGAACTTTTCTTGTCAATAAATAAATGTTATACGGAAGGATGATTCAAATTGAAATATAATCATATAAAATCACTCGTGGGGTCACATATGTCAGAAAAATTCCACGTGGACGAATTAGAAGCTTTAAATGGTCAACGAGCTGACATAAACATTAGAAAAAGCAAAACATAAAATAACATTTAAATATAATGAATTAAAAAAAGACCTCGTTCTGTTAAAACGCTCGCTCTTTTTAGTATTTTTAAAATTAAATTAGTTAATAATTTTCTTTATGTCTCCTATAAAGTTTTTCCAAAAAATATAATTGCTTAAATCTTGTAGAGCATTTCAATTTTAATTCTCGCTGCTTTACACGCTTAAGACTGAGAACCAAAAAGCCGATTAAAAACGTAAATGTATTAAAACACTTGTACTATAAAAAAAAGTTGTACCAAACTTTATTCAAGATACATAAATGTAACATATAAAACTTGTGGAACAAACTGTATAACTAATAGTGATTTTTACATTTTTTTATTAATAAAAGGTTTATATCAAGTCACCATTGGAGGTTTCGTAATCCGTGTTGGCCATGTTTGCTCAGCAGTGACTTAGTTTTTTTGGGTCGGAGTTTTTATTTCGAGTTTTAGTTCTTTTAAATTATTTTCTGATTTTATTTTCTAAAGCTTTCTTTTTTTTGTTTTAGTTTCCGCAAATTATTCTGCTGGCTCTCATATCATATATTTTGAACTTTTTGTTCTATTTTTTTATATCCGGATGAAAGAGAAAAAAAAAAAGAAATACAGTGAATGGTACTGTTGTCACGTTTACTGCGTTCCTATCGCCCTAGACGCGGTTAACAAAGCACAAAATATTTGCTTTAAAAACACATATATTCATGGTCTTTATCGATTGTGAAAGAAAGCAATGTGCGGTAAAAAATTAATAATAAAAATAAAATGAAAAATGAAAAAGCAAAAGACAAATAAATAAGGGAATGGGAGAAAGTAAATCACGAGATGAAACTAACCCATTGGTAAACAAACAAGCAGGTTCTCAGATTTGTACAAAGTTTAATAGCGACTTCTCATTTCTACCTTTTTTTCTAACTAAAATCAAAAACATAAATCACACTTTTTTTTTTGTTTCTGCAAATTTTAGAAAATCACCAATCAAAATCTATTTATTTAGTATTAATTTTAAGTTTATTGAAATTTGTGCATATATTAAATAGCATTATATATATAATAAACACGTTTTTATATATATAAAAAAAGGAGTAAAATTAGAAGAAAGAAAAAAGAAGAAGAGGTTATAAAGTAGGGAGGACAAGTATAATTTAAAATAATGGTCCAAGAAACCGGACGATAACATTTTCATTAAATGGTGAAGAAAGCTGGAAGATGATAAGTAGAAGAAGTCATTTAGTTTAGTGAAAATTCACAATAAATTAAAGAAAAAAACAAAAGAAAGATTAATAAGTAAGAGTAAGAGGATGTGTGTGGAAGTGTTGGGGTTGTGTTTGAAGAGATCGAAGAAGGTTTTAATATTCTGGGTCATAATTAATTATGGCGTCTTGTCTGCCAGACACCAACGCCGTACGCTAACTTTCGATCTTTCTCTCTTCCTACTCTATCTAATCTCTCTTCTTTTTCTATAATACTTATAAAACATTATTTGTAAGAATATCCCATCTTCTTATGTTAGGTGTCATCCATTTACTGTTTAAATGTATTGCCTAGCTTTGCTCCTATTCCCTTATTGTGTTTTGTGCTACATTTCTTTTTTTTTTTTTTTTATTCTTATGAAGTTCCNTTCATTTTTTTTTTTTTTTTTTTTATTCTTATGAAGTTCCATGCTTTGGTTTTGAGTCAAAGAACCAACACATGTAACTTTTGGTCTTTGTCAATACCAAATTCTTACTTCATACTATGTTCATACTTTCAAAGTACAAACTCTCCTAATTTTTTCTACTATTCTTGTGTTGCTTCATAAGTATGTTCATACCCAACCGTTTGACATATTTGAAAATGATGATCTTTATGACTTTTTATGGTTTGGTTAATATGTATATAAATAAGCCAATGTGTTTTTCTTCTTACTCAATAGTAATATCAGTAACTTGTAACATGGTAAAACTGCACGCAATTCCGTATATTAATTAATAACCAATCATGTCAATTTGCAATTTTGTTACCACTCACGTAAGATTCGCTATTTCTTTACATAAATTCATAAAATAAAAGATAAAACAAGTAATATATAATATAATATGTGAAGATGGTTCATTATTTTGCATGCTATATAAATTATGCATTCCAACGTTGTGCAATATTGGATTAGCTAAGCATATGATGATAAATTGTTAGGTAACATAAAACTTTCGCCCAAATCCAAATAAATTCGTGATTTTAAATCATTATTGGTACGTTCTCATTATTACACAATCTAACATCATTAGTCCATTACCATTACCACCAACCTAATTACTGGCTCCAGTTCATAATTATATAAATATAGACTATATAATAGTATTAAGATAATTATACAAATGACTACGTTCGTGTGTCAGAATTTCTTTGAATCTCAAACACATTATTTGAGTCAACCCTGAAAAGTTAAGCCGTTTATAGTACTCGTCACTGTTCTTGTTACTTAATTTTTCGGTTGGAAAATAAGAGACAGCAAAATAAACATATAAATATATATATAAACCAAATTTAAATAATAAAATTATTAACGAATTGTTACAGTACTATTGTTGTTTATGTATGCCAATAATAAGAAAACAAAAATATGGTATCGTGAAAAATCGAAACGTGTCATTTCTTACTTTGTTACAAACTATACATTTATTTAACTTTTTGCAGAAAAAAATAAAAATAAAATGGTAAAAGTAAAAACCAGGCTGGTGATGGGGCCAATGACTATTTTAAAATTTATATTCGATACTTACTTGTATATGTTAAAAAAAGGTAGAAGCATGGGTGTTGATGTCGAAAATCAACATTCTTTAATTCAATACAAGGAGCCAAAGAATTAGAGAGGTAAATGTTAGCTAATGATAAGAAAGAAGCGTACTTTATTAAAATTTAGTTAAGAGCAATTCTTTATCGAATTTGAGCCAAATAACTGTCTAGACTATTTTCTATTTTTTTCTTCTGACCACTGAATTCTTTTTTTTCATGATTTTTTTGCCCTTCAATATTCTTTATCTACTCGTTGCTCGGAAATATGTTCAACGTCTCTATGGATTCTTCTCATCCGACTCAGTTTTCGTTCCTCACTTCTCGGACTAAGTTTCTCGGATTCAAGATGAATTGGACCGTAAATTGATCTCAAACCCAGGAGCTTGTTCTTGGGCCTTTATTTGGCTTTTAGTGAATTTGGGCCTCGTACCAACAGGAGCCCCCAACTTATGAAGTAGCTATGTCGGTTCATGAGCTGATCTGTTGCGCTTTGAATTTAAAACATCCTCAAAACGTGGGCCGATAATGCTTAATGTTTGCTAACTTTCCGAAGTTTAGAATTTAAAAACTAGCTTATCTATTCCCCCTATGATCGTTCACTTCCCAACTCTATAAATAGGCCGAGACCGTTTCTTTATTCACAAGTTTTGGTTGGACTTCAACTTTCTTAAAAAAAAGCTTGGTCATGTCTATCTGAGGTAAGGGATCGACATTCTTTTCCTTTACTGCTCGCAATTTATTTTCAGCAGCAACCCTCGACTATTTCTTCCAGTTTTAACACTTTACACTCGTGTTTTCATGCAGATAGTTCCAGAAACGCGTCCTCGTATCGTAACGGTGGTTCGCAACAACGATCGCTAGTCTATCGACGTTCTAACGAGAAGGCGGATCTTCCACCCCCACCCCCAATCAACTCTGATGCACCTGCTCCCTCTGATCGGGTCGGTCGTGACGGTTCAGGAAATGGCTCCCGTGAACCATCGCCGAAACGTGCTCGAGGTGGTGATGATGCAGCAGGCGAGGAGGAGGTCGGTGACTTTGACGTTTCGACGGGGAGTGATAGGGAGGATAATTGCCGAGATCCTGATTGTGGCGGTGTGTTGACTTACCAGTATCGCACTGGATCCTCGACCTCTAGCCCTAAATTTCAAAGGAGTTTTCAGCATACTCGCAATTGTCCCAACTTCGAGGACAAACACGCAATGCCAATCATTTCAAGGCACTTTAAACCGCTAGGTTGTGGTATCCCCGCTCTATGTGACATGTCGAACAAATCAGCGTACTATGAAATACTCGAATCATACGGTCATGTAAGCACTACACCATTTACTTTATTTCTATTGTTTATCTTTCACCTAAATTGCTCGTATGCGTCTTATCGCAGGCATTAGCTGCGTTTCATCGCTGCGTCGGTGGTTACGAGGGGAGGCATCCTGCTCAAACACCCAAAGAGCCGAGAAAAATGGTTGATACTCTCACCAATATGCTGAGTTTTTCTCAAGATCAGGAGGCAAAAAATCTCGCCGAAATTCAGAAGCTAAGTTCCGAGCTGGGAGCCTCAGTCAAGAAAATTACTGAACTTGAAAATACACTTCAGCAAGAGCGTAATACACTTCAACGAGAGCGTGAACTTCATGATATCGCTATTAACAAAGCCCTTGATGATACTGCTAAGGACTTGACGACTAAATAACGCGAATGTTACGCTCATCTGAAAGCTAAGTTGGATAAAAGGGATCAAGAGGCCAAGCTTGAAGTCAAGGTAGCCGACATCGACGCCCGTTTGGACGTGATTAGCAAAGTGAAGAAAGGTGATTTTGATGTCAGCGCCAAGGAGATGCGCCTGAAAGACCAACTGATTGACATCGAGCTAGATCTCGGGATGGCCGCTGCATCTCACATGAGCGTTAGGGATCTTTCTGGTGGCTGCGATCCTGAGAAGCTAATGGATCTTGACCCTCCTCAGTTTGGCAAGAATGAACCGGCTCGTCGAATTGAATGATTATTTCCGATAATTTTGTTCGCTTCTTTTTCTTCAATGTTTTCATGTTGCTCTGCTCGTTTTGGATTTTTCTGTTTTGATCTCAATAAAGGTTTACCACTCATTCCTTTTATAGGAAGATGAGGAAATGGGTTTTATTGAACTTTATCACTGCTCGTCGGGTGATCAATCCGATGAGTTGTTGTTGGCTCGCATTTTTAGCGATATGGGGTGATTCTTTTGTCACTCCCCCTTTTTTTATTAATTTAATTTTATTTATTTATTATTACTTTTTTTAAAAAAATAAAGAGTGATCCTCGAACTGACTTTGTTGGGATTGGGTCTTCTATTTAGAATTGTTTATAGTTGGGCTCTTAATGGACCTAATTTCATTTTGGGCCTCCGAGGCCATATTTCGGACCAAAACCTTTGGCGCCAAAGACCACTTCACACGTGCCGGTCACATCAAACATCTTTCCGGCTTCCCATGCGTGTGAACCTTCCCAACCGTCTGATTATGTCATTTCAGGGTTGCGACACGTGTCGCTCATCCGAAGTGAAGCACTTTTTGAGGTGTGGGTTTTAAACGTCGCGGGCTTTTTTCGGCGGTTATCCTTTCGCTTTCTTCAACTTACTACTCTCTTCGTTTTCTTCATGAGCTCCATTTCTCCGTTATCTTCTCTCTATTTCGATTTTCTTCCTCAAGCTCTCTCTCTCTAAATCAGACCTTCTCAGGTACATTCTCTTACCTTTTCATTTTTTTTCTTCTATTAAATTTTGAAATGTCGTGGCGGTCACAAGCCTCGTCTGAAAAGACTGAAGATTTTCAGACAATTCCGCGTAACCGTCGATGAAGGCGCAATCGTCAGAGGTAGGCTTCCCCATCTCTGTCACGGAGGATCAACGAGGGTTCCAGCGATGATATGGTCACGTCTTCTAACCGTGTTATAGAAATTAAAGTATGCAATTCTACTCGTCAGAGAAGAGAAGTTTGGTCCTCATCCGCGATCACATTTTGACCGGAAGCTCTTGGATCACTTTGGAGAGAAATTTGAGTTCCCACCGGTAGTCCTGACTTTGGTCCCCAAAGAGACGACTTCGCCAGAGATGCTTCCGTCTGGGTATCTGTGCGCCTATGCCGTGTTTTTCATTGAATACGGGATTTGTTTCCCGATTCCCTATCAGCTCCTCGAGTTCCTTGACGCTATCGGGATATGCCTTTCTCAAGCGTGTCCATCGATAATCCGAGCTGTTTTGGGAACTTTCACCCGAGCCGTTGAGATCGGAGAGCCTCTTCGCGGTCTTGATTTGATGTGGTTTTAAAATACAAAAAGGAATCCAAGGGGACACAGGACATTCTATCTCTCTGCTCGGGAAGATAGGAAGGTGGTCAAAGATCTTCGGCACAAGGATACGCAGTATAAGCTGGACCAGTATTTTTTCTTTAAAGTCTGTTCGTCGAGTATCGGCATGTTTCCGCCGAGCCGGATTAGGCCATAATGGACTTAGAAAGTTGGTCGGGCTGCCATGCTCGAATGCAGTGTTGATACTTTTGTTATTTTTCTTTGTTCTGATCAGACTTTAATATTTTTGTAGGTGGTGGCTTTTATCCAAAGCTTCCTGAGCTCGTAGAGTTTCCCCGGAGACTTCGAGCAAGAGACACTGACTGGTCGACGTTTACTCCAGAGGGATTGTGTGTAGCTCTTTGGTCGGACCTTAGCGGTAATTCACTTAAACCTTTAAAATCTTTATTACTTCTTTTTATGCTTGAGTTATTATTAATAGCTTCTCTTTTGTCATTTTTGCAAATTTTATGGAGAAATTGGTTCGTGGTGCCTAGAATTCAGTGAAAGGTTAGGTCGAAGAAGTGCGCACTTGCGAGTAGGAGAGCAATGCCGATTTCTATGCCAGCCTGATCTCCTGATGTGGTCATTCCCGCATTTGATATTGTTGTTGCTACCCCCGAGCTGGTGGATGATACGGGTCAGGCTCTTGTTCTAGTCAAGCCTTTCTTGGCTCGAGCTGATGATGCTATTGAGATTTATGGGGAGACTATGACCCCTGAAGACCCTTCTTATACCCGCAAACAAGAGGAGTCCAAGGCTGAGGATCCTGTAAACGGCTCAGAGGCTATGGAAGTCAATGAACCGGCTCCGGCAGTTATGACTTTAGTTGATACTGTTATCTTGCCGGCAACATCCGTCGTTGAAGAACCTAGTCGTCTTCTTACATCTAATCTGGCAGCTGGCGAACAATGTCAGATGAACTCCTCTATCCCTAAGACTCCTTTTCGTGGTCTGGGATATAATGCAGAGCAAAATGCCTCACTTCGAAGGCCCTTTCGGAACAACCCTGCTCGTGCTCATGGAGGATATGATCCATGGGATGTTATCTTGGCGATTCGGTCTCCAGGAGTCGTGGTTCCTCCCGTTTCAGAAATGGTCTTCAAAAAAGAATATGATGAGTTAGCCGATGCTACCTTCAGGGTAAGTCTTAATTCCTGATTTTTTCTTTCTATACTTCTTTACTATTTCTACCTTTCCTTTTTAAATTTTGTTTTTTTTTTGTTCTTAGTTCATCAATGCCAGGAATAAGTACATTGGAACCACATAAACTCGCACGATGGCTCCCGTTGAGGGTCCTGTTGCTGATATGAGACTCTTGCTCGAGGAAGCTACTGCGGTTTATGAAGCTGAAAAAAGGAATTTGGTTTTTGCTCGTGATGAGGTGCTCACTCGTCTCATTGTAGTTGAGGTCGAGCCTCATGATGTTGGAGCTAAACTTGCTTGGTACGTAGCCCAAATTGAGGAGACTAATCGAGTCAATGATGATATGCAAAGACAGATCGATGAGGGAAACCAGATGCGTGCTGCACTAGAGGACGCTGTGAAGGTCAATAGAAGCTACGTCAAAGGCCATATATGATTTCGAGGCGGTCAATCGGGCAAAAGACTAGCTCTGCGAGTGCAAGCTCGTATTCAAGAAGAAATGGGAGCGCAAGGCGAAATCTGTTAGCGGGGAGATGAAGGCGTGGGAGGCTATGGCCAATCTGTCCTTTCTAGCCCGAGTCGAGGATAAGACTCTCGAGCTTGACGGCGAGAAGCGCGTGAATCACACTGAGGTGTTAAGGACACGCAGTATATGAAGAGGTGTCAGACTTTGAGATTAATGACGAAGTGTAAAGCTAAATTCCTTTTTTTTTTTTATTACTTTTAGCTGCACTTAGCACGCAAGTTGCCTACGTACTCGTAATGGGATCAAGCCTTACGTATTTCAGGTCGTTTATGTTCATTACTTTAGCTTAAGCATATAACATTTTCAAGTTCATGACACTCCACAGCCTCGGCTCTGCCTTACCGGTATCCACACTTGCAATTTTGTACGCTCCAGGGCGTATTTTCTCTGTTACTTCATAAGGACCTTCCCACATTGCTCCAAGTTTCCCAGCATTCAACTCATGAGTGTTCTCGAATACCTTTCTTAGGACTATCTCGCCCGGAATGAATTTCCTTGGTCTCACTTTTGAATTGTAAAATTTGGTGATTGAGTTTTGGTAGTTCTGCATGTGCATGAACGCTTGGTCTCGCTGCTCGTCGATCATATCAACCACGCTTTCCATCATTTCACTGTTTTCTTTTTCCTGCTCTTCGGAGACTTGGGACCAGTAACTCGGCTGGTACTACTGCCTCGACTCCGTACAGAAGGGAGAAAGGTGTTTTCCCAGTTGCTCGCCTCGGCGAGGTTCTGTAAACTTTGAGAACGCTTTGTAGCTCGGCATCCCAACTTGACTTTTTCGTCCCTTGGCACTTCTTTAGTATTTCCATTATCGTTTTGTTGTTTACCTCAGCTTGCCCGTTTGCCTGGGGGTAACAAGGAGTGGAGGTTGATAGTGTGATGTTCCATTTCTCGCAGAACTCCTTAACTGGCTTAGAAGTCAGATTTGTTCTGTTGTCCATTATGTCTCGCTTGGGAGACCATGTCGACAAAATATATACTTCCACAAGAAGTCGGAGACGTGTCGCCCGGTTATACTGGTATATGCCTCGACTTTTACCCATTTAGAAAAATAGTTAGTAAGTATGAGACGGAATAGTAACTTTCTACAACTAGATAGCTCCACAGGTCCAACAACATCCATAGACCACTCATGAAGGGGTAAGGTATTAAAATCGAGCTCAGGAACTCCCCGGGTTGGTGTATCATTGGCGTGTGCCTCTGGCACTTTTGACATATTTTAGCACGCTGGTCACAGTCTGCCACTATTGTGGGCTAGAAGTACCCTTGCTTCTTGATCCGGATGGCCAGTGATCGGCCTCCAGCGTGATTACCACAATATCCCTCTTGCATTGCAGAGAGAATTTGTGCTTCCTTATTTTTACTGATGCGGCGTAGGTAAGGACGTGACACACTTCTTTAGTACAGCTAATCATCTATTATAGTCTACTTTGCACTTGGAATCTTCAATTTCCAAGCTTCCCATTTATTATCGGGGGTTTCACCAGTCTTAATATATCGAAGGATTGGGCTTCGCCAATCTTCTTCCTGCTCGCTAGACTGGCTAGTTGCGTCGAGCGATAGAACCGAGGCCGCTGCTAGTCCTTTTAACGCATCGGCGGTTGAATTTTCGATGCGGGGCACTTTAGTCAAACTGAATTCTTCAAAGCACCCAGTGATCTCTTTTGCCAATTTCATGTAGGCTGCCATTTTTTGATCTTTAGCTTCATGGTCCCCACTAACTTGGCTTGATATAAGTTACGAGTCGATGTGGTCTTTTATTCGTTTTACGCCAAGACCATTGGCCAGCCGAAGTCCTACTATTAAAGCCTCATACTCGGTGACATTGTTTGACGCATCGAAGTGTAAACGGAATGACTGCTCAAGGATTTCACCCGCTCAGGTTACAAACCGTATGACACCTGCTCCTTGTTTCGATGATGCGCCATCAATATACAGTGACCACTCCTTACTCTGCTCGGTGTTTGTGTTTTAGACATTCGCGAGCTCTACTACAAAGTCTTCCAAGTCCTGTTACTTTATACTTGTGAGGATTCTTTATTCTATGTCATATACCAGTCCGCTAGATTTACTTGGGTTGTGCAATATTGTTTGGAGTGGTTGTGTTGTCATGATTACGATTCGATGTGACTAGAAGTACGACCTTAATTTCCTTGCAACTGTTAGAACTACAAGAGTGAGCTTTTCCTCTATAGGGTAACGCATTTTTGCTCTAACGAGCATAGTACTTATGTAATATATCGGCTTCTTCTCGGCTTTTTCTGCTCGGACAAGAACACCGCTGACTACTGAGTTAGAAAAACCTATATAGGGATACAACGTTTCCCCTGCTACTGGTTTCGCAAGGATCGGAGGGTTTGTGATATATCGATTTAGTTCGTTAAGTGCTTCCTCAATTTCCTCATTCTATTCGAATTTTTGTTTTGCTTTTGGCAGTTTATAAAAAGGGAGGCACTTGTCTGTTGATCTCGATATGAACCTATTTAGTGCTGCAATCCGCCCAGTTAACCGTTGAACTTCTTTTGGTGTTTTTGGCGACGTTGTTCTTATAAGGGCTTCGATTTGCTTGGGGTTCGCCTGTATTTGTGTCACGAGGTAGCCCAAGAATTTCCCTGATGCCACTTCGAAACAGCATTTTGTCGGATTTAACTTCATTTTATACTCATTGAGTACGTTAAAGCATTCTCAGAGTTGTGCGACGTGGTCCTCGGGGTTTAGACTTCAAACCATCATATCGTCAATGTAGACTTCCATCGTCCCTCTGATTTGCTTAGGGAACATTTTATTCACTAATCTCTGATATGTTGCTTCAGCGTTTTTGAGTCCGAAAGACATCACACGATAGCAAAATATTCCTTGGTCTGTTATGAATGAAGTTTTATCCTGGTTGTCAGGGTGCATGAATATTTGGTTATAACCAGAAAAAGCGTCCATAAAAAACATTAATTTATGACCAGCCGTAGCCTCGACAATTCTGTCTAAGTGAGGTAGGGGGTAGCTGTTCTTAGGACAAGAGTGGTTTAAATCCGTAAAGTCAACGCATATGTGCCATTTGCCGGTCTTCTTTCTTCAACGACCGGATTAGCGAGCCGATCGCGGTACTTGATCTCTTTTATTGACCCTATCTTTAGCAATCGTTCTACCTCACCTCATACAGTAATGGCTTTTTCGGGGCCGAGTTGTCTTCTTTTTTGCTTTACTAGTTTGAAGGATGAGTTCACTTTAAGTTCATGAGCTATTATGTTGATGTCTATTCCTAGCATATCACCTGGCGACCTGGCGAAGGTTGACCTATTTTCTTTAAGAAAGGCAATGAGCTTCACTTTAATATCCGCATCTAGCTTGGAACCTACACATACTTGTCGCTCGGGGTACTGTTCATCAATTGGGACATCTTCGAGCTCTGATAGCCTACGTTTCCCTCTGGCTCGAACTCTGTCCCTCTCTAATTGCTATAATGTTTCTGTTTGGTTCCCCTCGAAGGTTGTTCGGTAGCATCGTCTCGAAGCTGCTTGATTCAACCGGATAACTCCGATCTCCTCATTCGTCAAGAATTTGATGCAGTGGTGATATGTGGACGCTATAACCCTCATGGCATAAAGTGAAGGTCTTCCGAGAATTGCATTAAACGGAGCTAAATTGTCTACAACGATGAATTTGACAGGCGCTCTCACTTCTTGAGCGATGACAGGCAGAGTTATAGTTCCTAGAGACAAAATGGTATTCCCATCAAAGCTTTTCAGTGGAGTTATATCATTCTCCATCTCTGAGTCCTCAAAACCCATTTTTTTAAATGCGATGTAGAATAACAAGTCGAGTGAGCTGCGAGTGTCTAACATAATCCTTTACAGCACGTATCCGGCGACATCTAAAGAGATTATAATTGTGTCGTCTTGCGGCTTATCCAAATTGGTAGTTTCACTTTCGTGAAAAGTAATCACAGAATCCTGCTCGACTAGCTTGGATTCTAGCTAGGAATTAGTCTCTGCTCGACGTTGATGAGATTTTATTCAATTAATCGAAATTTAAATGAGGTAAAATCCTCCCATTATAAAATTGATTCGTTTTGAGGGTTGTTTTGCGACCTGGACCAGGACCTCTTTTGCTCAAGACGTTACATTTTCATATTCTCGTTTCTTTTCGCGGGATCTTGTGAGCAGCTTTGGTCCTATCTTTGTTTCTGCATTCCTTCTCTCTATTTGTTTTCCTTTTTCAGGCGCTGTACAACTACATAGTCCTGCACTGAATGCTCTTTGACCTGATGGTATTCACAAAACTTGGTAGAATCATAACCCCATTTTTCCTTTTTGAATGAGCTACCGACCGCATAGGAGTGTTTTCCTTGAGTTTCATTGCCGTCTCTAGGCTGCTTCTTATTGGTTCGAGAGTTCTCATGGTTATTTTCCTTTCGGTTTTCCTTTTCGGATTCGACCTTGTTAGTTTCTTCCCAATCTATAAAATTGGCGGCCTGATGGAGTGCGTCATCTAGACTTTCGACGTCTCAGACAAATAATTCTTGGCGAAAACTGGATCTCGGCCACAAACACATTTTTAGTGCACAAATTGCTACTTCATCGGTGATGTTCATACTTAGTGCCTTCTCCTCCTTGAATCTATTGAGGTAATCTTTTAACAGTTTGTCCCTTTCTTCTATCGTAGCGAATAAATTTTCAGCAGAAGTACGTTTTTGGATAAACATTGAGAAATGCTTTAAGAAACATTCGGCCAATTGTTCGAAATTAACAATTGCGTTTGGCTTTTACGACGAGAACCATTCTAAAGCGGAACCAGAGAGGTTTTATGAAAAAGGCGGCATATATATATGTCTCTTTCCTTGTCGCTATAATGCACTTTTATTGCTGCAAGTCGAAAGATTTTTAAATGTGCCACGGGGTCGGTGTTTCCTTTGAAAATCGGGAACATGATTTTTCCGACCTCCTTTATAGGGGTTGTTGTTATCTAAGCAGTGAACATGGTCTGCTGAGTTAATTCAATCACCCGTTGTATGTCCGGTGCAGCGGTTGTGGCTCGATGCATTTGGGATTTCATTTGTGCGTGCTCAGCTTTCTGAGACATGAGTAGGGTTGGCATTTCTTCCAACTCTGTAGCGATTAGGTTATTTAACCCTTCATTTCTCGCCCCGCGACTTATAGGTACGGGAAGTATTTCACTATCCCTGTTTTGTTCATTATTTCCCTTTTGCTCGGTGACTTCGTTTTGCTGCTGATTTACATTTATCGCTATTGATCCCTGGTTACCGAGGTTCTGGGGAGTAATAGGCGGCAGCTGCGCCTATAACTCATTAAACTTTCACTCCTGCGAATCGAGCCTTTCCATTATTTGAGTTGTACGTTGATTGTTCTCCTCGACAAAGTCGGCCATGATCTGCCTTAACTCGTTTAAGGCTTGTCTGCGGATTGAAGCTATACGCGGGGCTGCGGCCCTGGGTAATACGTTAGACGTAGAAGCTACGTCATCGTGTCGATCCTGAGGAGGAGGGTTAACAGCTCGGGTTCTGGACGATTCCATTTCTGACCACCTGCTCAGCTTTAGTTTAGGCGTGTAACATGGCCCACGGTGGGCGGCAAAATGTTGATGTCGGAAATCAACACTCTTTAATTCAATACTAGGAGCCAAAGAACTAGAAAGACAAATGTTCGCTAATGATTATAAATAATCGTACTTTATTAAGATTTAGTTAAGAGCAATTGATTATCGAATTTGAGCCAAAGAACCAAGTATACAAAGAGAAAGTAAGTTTAGACTATTTTCTATTTTCTCCTTTGACCACTGAACCCCCTTCCTCTATGATCTTCTCGCTCTTAAATATTCTCTATCTGCTCGTTGCTTGGAAATCTGTTCAACGTCCCTCCGGATTCTTCTCATCCGATTCGGTCTTCGTTCCTCACTTCTCGAACTAAGTTTCTCGGATTCAAGGTGAATTGGACCGTAAATTGATCTCAAACCCATCAGCTTGTTCTTGGACTTTTATTTGGTTTTTAATAAATTTGGGCTTGGTACCAACAATGGGTGAATTTCTAAAGTGTTAAAAATAAAATTAATTTAAATTTATAGTTACAAACAGCTGCCATTTGTTTTCTCTCTATAGTACTGAGATGTTACAATTAAGATAAAATAGCGAAACAATTTTAATTTCTATTTTCTCCCAAATTATCTTTATTGTCAATGTTCATATTTCCTAATACAAAAGTGTAAATATAGACATTGACCAAATTGGCTTCCCTACTTTTCTCTCAAATTTGGTCCAACATATTATTGAGTCAAATTTAAAAATTAATTAAGGAGTATCTTTCCTAAAACCATATACTTGATCTCAAAATCACATAACCATAACATCACTAATTTAAAATTTTGGTAGTCACCCTAATTACATATTCACCATTTAACTTTTAACTTTTAACGTTTCTCTTTTCATTAAACAAAAGTTAATTTACAAGCCTCCGGAAAATTTTATTCTATAATATTTATCAAAACTTTTTTAGGATATCAGAAATGTCTTTTAAACATAGATATTCATATATGAACATTTGATTAGAAAGTTGATTTGATCTCTCACTGGAAGATTGAATAGAACACGTACTTCTTTCTTTTTCTTCTAAATTCGTATATCTTACTTTTTTGGTCATTGATTTGTATATTTTATCATGGGAGATCTAGGCAATACTTTCTTTTAAAACTCAAATTTACTTTATTATATCAACCTCATGCTTTTTAATATCTTATTTTCCTTTCGATGGCTCAAGAATCTAAGCAAAATTTGGACAGAGTGATTAGATCTAGTGTTAGTGTTTTACAGCACAACCAATTCAACTTCCCTAATGTTCTTACCACAACATATATCTATTTTGTGAAATGCGATAATATATATACATATATCTATTTTGTGAAAGGCGATAATATATATCTCATGATATTGTTATTCATGTTTGCTTTTCGAGTTTTTCATATTTGCATCCGAAACCCAAACTATTGGAAATATAGGATATATAACTTCTTTTTTTGTTCAAACACAGGATATAACTTAGAAGAAGCAAATAATCGATATTTTGTCAATTGTCAAATTGATATCGTAATTGGGCCTTTTCTGACCCATTAGTAAATTATTTATGCACATCAATACAAAGCATTGCAATGAATTGAAGGAAGCCCATTGGGCCAAATGTATAAGATATATAACGGCCCGAATTGGTGAGACATAATTTTTAAACATGAAAAGAAATACAAAAAATAAAAAAAGTCGTGAGTCGTGACTCAACCTCACTCTTTACTCAACCACACAAAAAGGGGCCAAACTTTGTCTTCTCCGGCGGAGTTGAGTGGACGCGACACTTCTTCGTGGTTTTGGTCATCAGAATTTCTCGAGTGTGAAGGTTTTGAAGATAAAGACTATGATTTTACAGTACATCTACCGGACGATTGTCTTGCTCATGTCTTTCAATTTCTCACTGCCGGAGATTGGAAACGGTGTTCTCTCATGTCAGAATCGTCACCGGTTATCACTTGACGCTAGGGCGGAGATTTTCCCTTTTCTACCTTGTATCTTCAATCGGTTCGATTCCGTGACGAAGCTAGCTCTTCGGTGCTTTGGTCATGATTTCGGTTCGGTGCTCGAACCTAGCTCGTGTCAAACTTCGTGGTTGTGGCGAGATCACAGATCTAGGAATGGAATAGTTTGCTCTGAACTGTAAGAACTTGAGGAAATTATCTTGTAGCTCATGCAATTTCGGCGTGAGAGGATTCAACGCGATGCTTGAGCACTGTGCAAGGTTCTAGAGGAGTTATCGGTGAAGCGGATAGGAGGAATTCACGAATTGGCTGAGTCAATTCAGTTGAGCTAGTCTTCTTCACTCAAGTCCCTTTGCTTGAAGGAGCTTGTGAATGGTCAGGTATTTGAATCTTTGGTTGCAAGTAGTACATTGAAAAAGACTTAAAATCATTCGTTGTTTAGGTAACTGGGATTCAATTCTGGAAATCAATGGAGATGGAAATAGTTCTTTAATTGAAATTCACCTTGAGAGGCTTCAAGTGACTAATGTTGGACTCTATGCTATATCTAATTGTCCAAATGTAGAGACTTTGCACATAGTGAAAACGCATGAATGCTCGAATTTAGGTTTAGCTAGTGTTGCAGAGAGCTGTAAGCTATTGAGAAAGCTTCACATTGATGGTTGGAGAACGAGGAGGGTTGGTGATGATGGTCTGATGTTTGTAGCTAAACACTGTTCGAATTTACAAGAACTTGTACTTATCAGTGTAAACGCAACACATACGAGCTTATCTGCTATTGCGTCAAGCTGTAAAAAACTCGAGCGGTTAGCTCTTTGCGGAAGTGGTACAATTGGGGACACTGAGATTGGTTGCATCGCTGAGAAATGTGTGGCGTTGAAGAAATTCTGTATCAAGGGGTGCCCAATTTCAGATGCCGGAATCAAGGCGGTGGCTTTAGGCTGTCCAAAGCTGGTGAAACTGAAAGTGAAGAAATGTAGATTGGTTACCGGTGAAGTTAGGGAATGGCTGCATGAACGAAGGACATTGGTGGTGGGTATAGATGGTGAAGAAACCAATGGCATGGGCATGGTGGATGGGCATGATCAAAGAGTTATTGAGACAGTTGTTGAGGAGCTGCCTCCACCGGTGGCTGATGGTGATGGTGGTGCGGAGGTAGTAGGTGGTAGGTAGTAGGTTAACTTTAGCTATGTTGACGACAAAGTTAGGATTACTTGCAGGGATGAACTTGGTGGCTTACATCTTTTGGGATATGGTCTCAAAGTGAAGCTTCTAGTTCCATTTGATTGTGCCTCTATTACAAGAAGGTTCTTCTTGCGTATCGAGATAACTACCTACTCTTGTATCATCATGATCGAACGAGTATTTTATATCCTCTATTCTTTGCGTGACAGAATGATTATTTAAAAATTACTTTAATGAAGCGTTAAAGAAATTTTATTCGTATGTAATGATTCCAAGAGTTTGCAAAATTGATAAAATGAGACTGAGCTTGCTTGCTAGCAAAGAAATTTGAAAACGAAGCACAACTTATTTGTAACGTGGATATTGTAAATGAATGACAAATTAAACATTTTTTTTTTCAAAGTCAGCGTATAAATAATAAGTTAATCCGTAATACTCATTTAAAAATATTTTTGTCGGATAACAATCATTTTTTTTGTTATTATCCTTGAATAAACTAGATGATTACCCGTGCGGTGCACGAGATAACTTATTCTGCACAATAAATATACATTTATAGTTATTTATAATTATTTGTGATATTTATATATGTGATATTTATTTGTCTTTTATTTATATTATAGTTTGATTTGTATATAATATACTAAAAATCAATTTATAATGATGATTTGTATTGTGCACAAAATATAGTTTTTGGATCCATATTTATTAAGATTTTGACGCATTACATATTTTGTTTGACTCATGTTCATTTAGGTTGTTAGACATGTGATTATTTAGGTTTGTAGAATTGTGTATGTTCATTAAGGTTTTTATATCCGTGTTCATTTAAGTTAGACGAATGTTCATTTAGGTATTTTAACTCGTACTCATTTAAGTTGTAAGACTCATGTTTGTTTACCTCTTAAATTTAAGGTTTGTTTATTTGCCATAAATTTATAATTTTTACTAAACATGAAATAAAATTTTTTAAAAATACTTAAAATTGAAAAAGAAATAAGTATATATATTGTTATATTTTGAGATGAAAATGACAGGAATTCAAGCAATATTGTTATTTTGATTTTCTGACTCATATTTATTTAGGTTCTTAGACACGTATTATTTAAGTTTTTAGATTTGTGTTCATTTAAGTTTTTAAAATCGTTTTCGTTTAAATTGTTAGTTAGACCCATATTCATAATAATCAATTTTTAAGTAAATAAAATCAGTTTTATATATTTTTGATTAACAATATTAACTTAAAAATGCAATTAAAAAATTAACATCGATTATTAAGGATTTTTTCTATCTCAAATTTCTATTTTCTAATTGATGGAGAGAAATATTAATAAGATATTTGAAATAAATATTACAAGAATTCAAGCAATATTCATTGATACAATTTATTATTGTTGGTTTCGATATCATATCTCAAAAAATATTTTGAAATTTAAAATATTGATAAATATATTAAGTAAAATTTATTTGAAATATTTTTACTAATGATATTTATTTAAGGAAAATTTTCAAATTTAATGTGTGTTTCTATATTGGTCAACGAAAAATATTCAAAATTTAAATCATCGGTATGTAATTGACTTTTTAAGAAAACTTGGTATTATATTTTTATGAAAAATATATTTATTTGAAGAAAATTTCAACTATAATTTTTTAACGTTATTGATTTGTTGAAGCTAAGATATTTTAAATTTAATAATTGTATCGTAATATGTTGTTTATGTATAAGACAAAATATTAGATTTGTGTTTATATATATATATATATATTGAAATATTTGTTTACAAATCTATAATATTTAATATTATTTGTGTAAATATAATTAATGTGTTCATTACATATCATTAATAATTAAAAAAATACGAATACCGATGATATTTTTATTTATTGATGATATAAAAAGCAGAAAGTATTTAATACCCAAATAAAAAGAATAAGTTATGTCTTAATTATGTCTATTATTTGTTTATTATGCCAATTAAGATAATTCAAATTAAATATAAATTTATATTTAAGAAAACTTAATATCTTACGACAACTGACTCATGATTCTCTTGCTCGTCGTGTAAGAGAGAATGCTTATGATTTAGTGTTGTAAGCTCTGTACCTTTGTAGTCTGATTTTAATATAATTACCATTGACAAAAAAAAAAGATAATATCTTATGTATAATATTTATTATTAAACCAATTGATATGATTCGTCCCAATATATAGCTTACTATTAAGTAATATTTATATTTATTTGTCAAGTAAACATGGATTTTTGGAAGTGATGATTAATGTGAGATTACAGAGAAGGACAATAAATAACTTAACTTTTGATTACTGTTAAAATTTATTAGGGAGAATAAATTTGATCCCTATTTAAGGACAAATTGATAACCGGTAATTTAATTTTTAATTTCTCTTTTAATAAATAATTCAGTTTAATGATGGTAAATAAATAAATAATTTTCTCAAAATACATTTGATAATATCAAGTTATAGTATAAACAATTAATCATGATCTTATCTATATCAAATAAAATAGATTGTGATCTTCATTTTAATTGTTTAATAAAATTCAATATTGATCATATTAACATTGTATACGAATATACTGTTGTTAATTGTATTTGTGAAACTACGATAAATGTAATTTAAAATTTACATTATCTATTAAAAAATTAAATTCAAAAGAAACATGATTTCTTAAAAGATAAATGTATTTAATATTAATGAATAAGTTCGAAAATTTTAATGTTGATTGCATTTTTATGTTATGTAGGATAATATGGAGTTTGTTAATTATAGATAATACAACATTTATGAACACCATTTAATAACTAAAGTTAAATAATTTTAGTATCAGAAATACCTGATTTTCTATGATAAAATTATATAATGTCGACTATTTTTTCTTCTCAATAATGTTTTTAACAACAGTATATTCGTATACAATGTTAATATGACCAACTCAATAACGAAGCCAATCATTAGTACCAATATTAATTTATAGTAGATATCAATATGCTTTGTTAATAAAATTTCATTTTTATTTTCTGGATATACAATTTGGTTTTATATTAATATTTGAGTTGTGAATTAAAATTAATTTTTTTTATAATTTCACGATTGCTATTTTATTTAATCCAATTTTTAAAATGTCATAAAAGGTATAAACTTGGATTCTTTAATAATTTAAATATATAATTTACACATACAAAAATAAAAGATAAAGAATTCATTATGAATTATGAAAAATAAAATTAATAATTAAGAAATACTCAAAGAATTTGAAAATTCAACATAAAGCTATTATTTTGAAAGCTTCATTCATTCATCACCATAAAATACAAATGAGTTGAAGAGTTCATTTGATTTGGAGAAAAATAGTATATCACCAATTTTCTCTCCAAAATAAATCTTCTCGATATGTTTATAATTTGAAGTCTTGTTTCATTAGTAAGATCGGATTTAGCATTGAAGTCTTCCATGAACATAATTTTATATGCAAATCCATTGTTCAGTTTTTCTTGAATTAGTAGAGACGTATCTAGGATGAAAATATTTAGATAATCTGAATAAATAAATAATTGAATTAGAAGAGACTACTCTGGGATGAAGATAATAATATCAATATTAAATCGTTTGGTTTCCTTTCCATTAAACTTAGTAACAATCATTGCATCAACATGGTCTAAGTAACCAATAACCTCTGTAGACATAAATTTGATATTAAAAACTCAAAATATAAATTGTTATTATAAATTAAAGAAATATTTCAAATTTGTTTTAACTAAGTAATAAAGATTTCGATTATTAATTTGTCAAAGCCGAGTTCTTCTCAGTCTGGTGGTTAGGATGATCCAGCTAATGACTATGACATCTAGGGTTCGATTCCTCCCCTCTACGCAGTTGCTAGATTAAATAGGAATTTTAAGGGTTGGGTTAGGCTATGGATCGGGGCTTGTCGATCCAATTGTTGACAAAAAAAAAAAATTTGTCAAAAAAACTAAAAATAAAGAAACATAAAGAAAAGAAATAAGAAAACTTACCAATTAGGTAATTTTCATTGAGCGTTCCAAGCAATTCATTGTAACTTACAAACTCCAGACCAACTAAATTATTTGGTAAAGGATCAGTTGATAAGATTCTCCCAAAATCGGCACTTGAGAGTTGAGAAAAAGGATAGGCCTTGCTTC
>OVAX01002654.1:0-27140 GCA_900406405.1 Lepidium africanum | reverse complement strand
TATTATTATTATTATTATTATTATTATTATTATTATTATTATTATTATTATTATTTTTGTTAACCAAACAAGGTTTGAGCTTAAACATAAACCTAATTTTTTTGATGACCAAATAGAAATGATTAGCAATTACATACTAAAGGAGAATTGATTTCTTGCTTAAATGGACAGGACAACTTCGTCCTTAAATGGAAACCCTAGATCACTACCATTTGGTTTCGGTTATGCTATTATTAGAGTTAATTTTCGGTGATGTAGATGTGGATATTTACAAAAATATACTTTCCTTTCTTTTATTTTCCTATATTGTTATTTTTTTATGTTTCGATTTTTTGCATTATCTTTTTACAAATTGTTGAAAATGGAAACTCAAACGAAAAGGAAGTTTAAGAAAGGTGGACCATTTTCTTGAATCTCGAGGAGACAACTAGTTTGCACCAAGATGGTCAATGTCGGTGACAATATGTCTTATGGTCCCTTTTAAAGGGACGATCTATGATTCCCCAATTCTTGTCCTCAAGTTAAGCGCGTCAACCTTTTAAATAATACACCTCTTGAAATGTTTTGGAGTTTCTTATATGGTCCATGAAAATTAATTGTGGTGAAGTTATCATGTTGATATCGAATACATAGTGAATTTGAAAACTTGGATCCAAACGTGGAATTTAGATCACTATGTCTGCGACTTTTTCTGTTTCCATGCATTTCTAACATATATTAAATATACTTAAATTGTTTTGTATATACAAAGCCTAAAAATCAATACTCTTTCCAATTGAGAAACTGCTGTACCCGACCCATTAATGCTAAGTGGAACTACATATATAATAGTAAAGGTCTAAAGCAGTTTAAAACCCAAGTATGCTAAACGATCGAATTGGAATTCGTTTGAATGAAGAGGAACGAGTCAAAGCGAATGAGGAGACGTCAAGATCGTGAGGGAACGTTGAGAGAGAATCTCAGGATACAGAGTTACAAAGTCGGGTTATATAAGGTGAAAGAGTTCGACCTAAATCACCACAAAAACATTGAAACTTTAGCATAAACCTTTAGACTTTCAGCTCTCTATCTTTTAATCCTCTTTATTTCAAGTTTGAGATATTAATAAAAATTCAATTCTTTCATCATAAAAGATTAGCTCGATCCAAACTATATATTAATGAGAAACCTTACTTTTTTCATTCTTTCTCAATAAAACCTTGTACCAAAATTCATTGTTCACTTTATCAATAAAATCCGCTATCTGTTAATATAAATTTTGATCTTGCGTACCTAGCACAAATTTTTTCTTCTAAAACTACGAATTTTTCATTGTTGATTTGTGGCATCAACAAATACCATTTACTATACACAACCGAAGATCCCCATAATTAAAGTAATCTTAAAATATCATGGGATGTGTATTCAAAAGGATCTCTTTCAATTTATGTAATTTAGAAGTTATGTATTCTTTGACCAGACCAAGAAAAAAAAGAAAAGAAAAAAGAACAAGTTATGTATTCAAAAGGTTCTCCTTCAATATATGTAATTTACAAGTTATTTAATACAAAGAAAAAAAAAACAATATTATGTGGATAAGGAACGTCACACGCATTGTCTTGCCATGTTGGATATGATTCTGAATCATCATCAAAAGAAAAAAAAGAAGAATTTATTTATCGATATATAATAAAAGATCTGATCAACACAATCGACCTAAATGGTCCCATTATTCATAGGGTAACTTGTCATTTCTTGGAGCTAGCACGTTTGGTACTTCAATTAGTTTTGTGTTTTGCTTTCTCCACTTCGATATTTTTTCATCGTAATTAGTCTATAAGACTAATTGTGTTTTCGTATCGCTTTTGCATGAAAATAATGTCGTTTTACGAATATGATATTCACATGTTAATGGTTTAATGTCTATTTACTGGAGTTTGATTTTAATTAGTCGTGTGATCTCATATTCTCATATAGTAAAATTTGATTAGCAGTAGGGACTTATTACATTTAGACCAAATATTTTATATATATTACAAACTATATACAAGTTTAAGCTTAAATGGTATACAAATTATCTGGCTCACTAAAATCAAAACAAAAAGAATGTGGGGTTAGTATATTACTAAAGTCTCATTGAAACTCAAACATGTCCTTATACCAATCAATATATGAGTCCATCAAAACACTAACTATTCATTCTATTCCCCCACCAAATAATTAAACCTACACTACACCCAAACAAGCATAGACACAACAGGTTAACTTTGGTTAAGAAAAGCTAACGAAAGTTATAGAGAATCATCTCTAGTAAGCTTAGCAAGCAATGCATCAATAAGCAAATCCCTCTTCTCAGCTCTCATCTCTTCTCTCGAACGTCTATGCTCTTCTCTATCCCTCCACATACGTTCCATTGCCACTCTCTCCTTCTCAAGCTCCTCCATTTTCCTTCTCCATTCTTCTTCTTTCTCTGCTCTTTCTTTCTCTCTTGCTTCCCATCCTTCTCTCCACTCGCTCTCCATTCTCATTTGTTGTCTCATAAACTCTTCTAATACTTCTCTTACACCATTGTTGCTACTACTACTATTACTACCGCCTTTTCGTTTCTTTAAAACGTTCTTTTTCGGGTTTGCGATTTTCTGTTCATTGCCGATATTTACTAGCTCTTCATTCACATTCTCTTCTTCCTCTTCTGAAGAATACTCTCTCTTTCTTGTTATCCCGCTTGTTCCTCCTCCTCCTCCGCCTTCGGATTCAGCCCATAGCATTCTCTGCATTCTAGTAGTAAATATAATTTGCATATCATCATAGAAAGGGAATTGTTGTCTCGCTGTCTCTGCCTCCATTGTCTCACATCCCTACAAACATCAAAGCAATACTCCCAATGAGATCATATGCATAGACAAACTAAACTACTTGGAAGATCTCTAGCTTATATATAGCTAACAAGGATACAAATTTACAAAGCTTTTGGTCTCTATCCAGGCAAAGATTATGGACTAATTATATGATTGAAGGCGTTATACTTTTGAATAAAGCATAGTTTCATGCAAGACCTTCAAGTATAATACTAGATTATTATAACATAGTAATAATTACACCCACAAAATGAAAGGAAAAAGAGAAAGAGAAGATGGTATTGAGACCTTAAAACGAGTAACGAGGTTCTTCCACTTGCACTTGCACTGTTCAGGACTACGAGGAAAGCTTTTGTCTCTCATCTTGTTAGAGATAATCTCCCACAGAACCTTGTTTCGTTTTGTCTCCATGAAGGTTTGATCTAGCTCCCCTCTTATACATATCAACTCCTTAGTCTCTTCTACGCTCCACTGTGGAAACCTATCCCCTACGGCCACCGGAGACGTTATTTCCGGCGTTTGCGATTGTGTATGATGATGAAGATGTTGCTTGTTGATGTATTGAAGCTGATGAAGATGATGCTGATGCCTATCCATATCAAAAATCAAAAACTAAAAGAGAAACAAAAACAAGAACGATCTCTAAAAGCAAATATTATGGTTCTTTTTTGTGATTTTGGAAGAGCTTTCACTTTTCAGATCGAAGAAGAAAAAGAAATAAAGAATTTGTTTAATTAATATTTGTGCATCTAGTTTTGTGTTTTGTAATGTGAAACGTCGAGAGAAAGAAGTCTGAATTTCTTTGATCGCAATTCTTTTCTTCTTCTCCACTCTCTCTTTTCTCCTGTCGCCATCTGGATACGCGTTTACTTTTTTGTCTTCGATTTTTCTTATTACTTTATTTTTTTATTTCTCTGTTTTCTTTTGACAAATTATTAAAAAGAAAAAAAGCTTTCGGTAAATGTGTCATCTCTGATGGTATAAATTAGTACTAGCAATATTTGTTTAATTATTGAATTCAGTGGCCTATAAAGGATTAGCGTCTTAAAGAATCATACTATTTATTAATGAACTGGTTGGTGATCAGGAATGATGTGGATTTATCAATCGTTTTCTTATAATGTATTATTCACTTTAATTTGTCGATAATTATAAATAAATATATAACTTTTCCAATAGTGTTCAAGAATTCGACAGGCGACATATTTCTATTAATGAAATTGACAAATATCTGATCTATAGTTAAATTATTTTTTTATTGGAGCTGACGAGATTTAAACTTCCACCTAGTACCGAACTAGATCAGGGACAAACTAACTGGACCACTTTTTTTAACTATATGAAATAGATTTAGTGTTTAGCTTTTCTTTTTTGGTTATATTATTGAGTCGATTTGGTGTATGTTGAGGATAATAAATTTATTTCTATATATGTCACACAAATACAAGTTATTTAGAAAACCAGAATTATAACATAGACTAAATGATGTTTCCATTGCAATTAATATCATAACCACTCCATTCAATTCACAATCAGGTATTTCTTTCGATATAAAGTCTAAATGGTAACAATTGAATTTAATTAAATCTGGCTGAATGTGAAATCTAGCTAAATTTTTATTATATTAGTTTAGTAAAAAAATAAATGATATTATGCCTAATAAAACAATTTAATTTAAAATAAATTATTGAAATCTTTTAAATAATAGTTTAAAGTTGAATAATAACTAAGAATATTATATGAAATTTAAACCACCATGATATTTTGGTTAATATATATTTAATCAATAATTTATAAAACTGAAGTAAATTCAATGAAATAGATAGTATTAAACATGAATAGTCGAATTGAAACCTAGATTTATATATCTGGAAAATTAAATCCGAATTTGAGTCATATCTAGAATTGAATGAGATATCCAAAATACAATTATATACTTAAAACTTATTGTTTTGTTTAAAATTTAATAAAACATATGAGGTACAAATTTGGTTATTGATTCGGTTCCAGTCCGTGTTTGAATTCGATTTTCTGGGTACATAAATTTTGGACTTAATTATTCCGGTATTTTATCGGGTTGAGTTCATCTAATTTGACTTTTTGGCTCTTTTGATTCAACATTTATTTGAATATTTTTATTTTTTGGATCGGAAACTGTTCAATATAAACCAAGTTCGGATTCAGGTATTTTTATATAGAAATTCAAACTTTTTAAATATATATATATAGAAAACTGTAAAGGTAAATAAATTTTTAAAAATATATCGAGGTCGGCGAGTTGTTCTCAGTCTGGTGAGCTAATGACTTGCCACAAGGGTTCGACTCCTACAGCTGCATTATGATAGCTTAAAAAAGGGATTGTAGGGGTGGATTTAGGCTATGGATCGGGCCTTGTTGATCCAATGTTGACAAAAAAAAAATATCGAGGTCCATTCAGTTTCTGATTTGGTTCCAACTCTGGTTTGAGTTAATATTTTTCGGATACATAAATTTAGAACATATTCGGGTCTTTTGTCAGATTCAGTTCTTCTAATTCAAGTTTATTTTGGTTAATGTTTAGAGTATTTGTTTTATGCCCAAAAATAAAATTTTTATAGTGCATGTATAATCTAGTTAATAATTAAATTATGAAAATATTGTATTAGTCTTAGAATTTTTAACATTAGAATAATTCTTAAGTACTTGAAATTATAAAAAGTAAATTATTATAATTTAATTATCATAATTTTGTAAAAGATAAAACAAATACGTTTGTATTACATATGATATAAATGTCTTGAAAAGATATAATACTAAAACATGAAAATGGAGCAAAAAGTAGTGATTGGAAGGGAAACATTAAAGATAGAAAAAAAAATTCAGCGAAAAATTCTTTGGTAAACAAAAAATGTATACAATTCAGAGCTATATTTATATGTCACAAGTTAGGCCCAAATATGTTAAACTTGGGAAAGTTCTAAATGTTGGTTTTTGTTGAATATGCCTTCTTTATTTCCAATGAAATGCAAAATTTACGAAATTTTGAAATACGATGAATTGAGATAAAATTACATTTTCAGTTTCATTTTTACATATCTTTTTAGATTTTATTTTTAATAATTAATTTCTAATATTGAAATAGAAAATGATATCTATATGACTATATTTTACTATTCTTCAAAATTATGAAATTACTACAATGAGTTTTTTACTTTTTGAAATACTAACAAAATTTGCAAATATTCGTACATTTGTATAAAATAAACCGAAACCAGTTGTTTTAAATCTTTTATAAATTTTTCTGTGATATTAACTAAATTAAGTAATTATGATAAACTGAATAAATTTTTGGGGAAAAAACCTAAAAAAATATCCATCTATGTTTTTTTTTTTTGTCAACTTGACTTCAATTACTGAGGAGACGGGACCAATGTGTGGGTACATCATTAACAAAAGAAAAATTCTTATCTAAACTTCGCACAAAATNGGGTACATCATTAACAAAAGAAAAATTCTTATCTAAACTTCGCACAAAATGAGCTAAGAAATCTGCCTTGTAGTTGAGTGCACGTGGAATCAGAACTATGGAGCAAAGCCGGAAAAAACTTTTGAGCCTCAAGAAATCATCTAGATAAGGGTTAAAAACTGGCCACGCCGGTGGGTCATCTATCATCTTAACTAGTTTTGAGCAGTCCACCAAGAATTCCGTTTCTATTATCTTTAAGCCCAAAAGACAGGTCATGGCCCAGAGAAGAGCTTCAAACTCCGAATTTAAGGGGGGGAGGCTTCGTTCGGACTATAGTACTTTGGGCTTGATACCAGGCATGCGCCTCCGCCTCTGCTTCCAAATATCATGGGGATTTTTTACTTTATTTGAGAAGGCTCGCTCATTCCTCACCTTCCAAAGAGTCCATAGTATCCAAGAGAAACTTGTTGTGTCTTCCTATTGGGGAAGTCTCCATATAAGGTGGTCCATGTTCGAAAAGATAGAAGTCCCATGAAAATTAATTCCTGCCGGAATTTTTGAAAGTGCGCAAGTTTGAGTGGCTACCGGACAGTCGAACATTACATGATTAATTATTTTCTGTTCTGTTCCACAACTGTCACATGATATCCCCCTTCTTACTAGCTTGGATTTTACTGCAAGTTGACCAGTAACCGCTTGCCACATAAAATGTTTAATTTTTTGCGAACCCTTAAATTTTCAACTTTGCTTTTGGATGTCCTGAATATTCGGTCCATAAGACACTGCTGGGGAGAATCCAAAGTGTCACTCCACCCAATATCCTGATTGACCGTGTATGCTTCTGTACCATCTATGTTAATTTAGATGTATAATTTAAATTTATGATTTTCTTAATTAATTAATACATGTAAGCATGTGTTTAACTATAGTTAACACCCGATAAAGTTTAACTATGTTAATTCGATTATGGAAAAAATAAAATCTGAAATACTATGTGTTAAACCAACAATCGTATAATTGATGTATTTTTACATGAAATTCTTTTTGAAGTTTTTTCATTTTGCTTCTTCTAGAAAATGGTATTTTTTAAAGGTTATTGATGGAAAATAAAAACAGTACACCTAAAACAAATTGGCAAGTGTTTCTGATATATTCGTACGGAAGTGCAGAGCTCTTAACACAACTATTTTCAAAATGCTTTAAAAACAGTAGACTGCTTTTTTAATTTTCATTTATTTATATTATAGTAACGAAGAAATTAAATGTGACGATAATATTGCGTTGACGTTTCATCACCCGTTCTGCAAAAAGTTTCGGCGACCAGTCATATCTTTAGCTTCGCGCTCAAGTTTCTATCTTCAACTTTATCTTAAGGGGGGTTAAATGGGCCCACTGGCCTAAGACGAAAGAAAAAACAATACCATTATTTTTAATTATGTTGGGATCATTCGTAATTAAATTTCATTTAAGGCCCAATGGGTCAATCTATACAGTTTGGGCCATCTCGTCTTTAGTAACACTAAAATTTTTTATCGAGTACAATGTTTTTTTCGTAAAAACCAAGCATATTTGTCTATTTTAATTTTTTTTAAATATAATTGGTTTTTACAAAAGCATTATACTCAACAAAAAAATCTTACCAATCAAGATCTTTGTTTGTTTTCTTTTTTTTTCTTTTTTTTTTGTCATAAACTTTGGCTGCTTAGAGTTCACATTTTTTTGTATCAATAATTCCATCCATAAAATTTGATTTATAGTCTAAACTTTCTAAATACTAAATAGGGTGAATTTGGTGTATATACACAAATAGTTAGGTAATTAAGGAAATAACCATAACAAATGGATAATTGAGAAAATGACTTTGTATCTCTATTTTATCCCTACAACTGATGAGATCTGACAGTAATATAGTTTTGGGCGGCGAGATATTTGACAAAAATTTATGTGTCAACAAATCTACGAATTAGATTTAGCATACTAAATTAATTATTAAATCTATAAGATATTTTGAAGCATTGATAACTTTATATTTATTAGTGAGTGAGTGGGTCCTTGACGAAAAAAGAATTAAGGTTCTTGTTAATATGGGGTTTCTATAAAATTATGGGGATAATTATGATGGATTATAGGGGGTTTAGATGAGGAATATACTAGGAGGTTTACTGATAACGTCTCTATTGTAAAGGAGTGCTGGTGAATGTAGAAACATGTAGTTATATTAACTGAGATACTGAGTACATCACATAACTTTTGACTTATCATATAAAATTTCAAATATACACCTTAAACATAGAACTTAGAGTGACAACAAATAGTTTATCAAAAGCGAACACAAAAGGGATTTAAAATTGTATTTGTCTTTTGGTAAACGATTATTCTGTCAGCCATAGCAATCTCCAGGATTTGTTGGAAAGGAGTAATCGGATTAGGATTTTGTGTTTTATAAGCTCTGGTTGTAAAACAGAAAGAGAAGAAATCTTCTCGACAATTGCATGAAGCTTAAGGTAAGAGGTGAGTGAAGGTCAAGGTGGAGATATCTGACCGAAACGGCGCAAGAAGACGAGCAGGTGGTGAGGCAGAGAGCAATGTAGCGAATATAGGTTTCTGAAATTTTTTCTATATAAAAAACTGAACTTATAAAGAAGAAGATAAACAATCATTTATGTATGTTTCATTTATAAAAATGTTTCCTCTTTTTTGTAACATGCAAAGAAAAGTGTTAACATGATATATTCTCTTTCCTATCTTATTGTGAGATCACATCATGCATCATACAACAAATATTTAGAAGATTTGATTTCGTAACCTACGTTGTAGAGTTAAAATAGAGATATTCAGAGAACAGTGACCTATGCTTTTTTATATAGTCATTTTACTAATTCTTAGACTATCTATAGTTATCTGTTTGTATGTCCCTACTAAATAATACTCTCTCTGGTTTTTTATAGTTGATGTTTTAGGTTTTTTACACATATTAAGAAATCATTAGTTATTTTATTTTTTCTAAACAAAATATAATTTATCACAAATTCCAAAATAGTTTAACCAATCACAAATCAATCTGTAGAATTTAAAGAATCAAAATACCAAAAATGCAATAAATTTTGCATAGAAATCTTAAAACATCATCTAAAAACAATTTGTTTTCTAAAATATCAACTAATAAAAAATAGAAAGAATATCAGACAAAATTATACAACTCTAAATTTTGTAAAGTTAAATTTCGGTGAAGATAACTACTGTAATAAAGAGACCCAAATGCACCTCTTTTCATTCACATTTATCTTCTTTTGATTTGTTCCTATCTTATATTTTGATAAAAAGCATTAAAAAATTAATAAATTATTCAAGTATATCATGCAGTTATGGCGATGTATATATATATATATTTATTCAAATGGGAAATTTAACTTAGGCTTTCCACCACTTTTATCTCTGCGGATCAACAACTTGCTGACTATAGTTTTTATCACATGTGCGTTTTGGTAAACCCGTGTAGCTATTCTTTTTTCTTTCTTTTGGACAACGTATTTTTCAAAAACAATTAACGAGTTAGATGTACAATTCTTGTGAATTATTCGTACATATCACATCATTTACGTTCAAATTATTCAACAATTTGGGCGGACAATTTCTTCGTAAACATCACGATATCTAGTATTTATATGAAGAACATCCCTATCTTGTTATGTTATGATTTCTATCTTGAAGACCAAAGATAGACATATACGTACGATGAAGTTGAATTTTAATACTAACGATTAATGTTGCACATTATATCGATACATTTTTAAAATTAGTGGCTATTTGCTGAATTTGGTTACGATTTTCTGAAATTCGGTGGTTGAGTTCATAACCGTTACCAAAGCTTATACATTCTTTTATAAGGTTAATTAGGTGCAAATAATGAATATTTTTGTTTAGCTAATCTAGATACAAAGCTAATTGCACAATTATATGTAAAAAAGATAAGAGTATGATGCAATGATTGACATCAAGAGTTAGACTACTCTCGTAATACAAATGGAAAATTAAAAACGGGTATTAAGATGTGAGTTTTTTGAGTTATGATCTTATCGATTTAATTATTGAATATATATATATATATATTATAATTACTTTGCATAGTTACATATAATTTTTGTTCAAAAACACGTCTGCATAGCCTATTAATCCCAGTATATACGCTAGACGGTGACCAACCAAATTGATTAATACCTAAGCGGTTGAAAATTGGGTTTTCGATTAGTCCCCACCTAAATCTAAATAATTATACATAGTCCGATTAATTTTCGCCCTATATGATTAATATCATATTTTAAAAGAATTTATTTAATTTTTAATTAAATTTTCTAGTTAAAATATAAGAAAGTTTTATCATACATATTAAATTGTTTAAAATTTGATTTTTAATGTTAATTACAACTAATAAATTACCTATAATGACACTTAATATTTTTTTATCAATGGTCTTGTTCGTTTCACGATCAAAATTTAGGTTATATGTTCATTTGTCAGTCGCTGCGCCTAGTCACTCTGTTGTTTGCTTCGCAGTCTACAAGCGATTTTTTTAATAAAAATTTATATGTATTTATAAATTTTTTTAAAATTTGTATGTGATTTTAAATTATAAAGTACTGATATTTATTTAGCAAAAACAATATTCAAATTTTATAAGAAAATTAAATAAAAAATATTACTACATTTATATATTATTCATCAAAAATATATTTATAACCAACTAAAATCAAATTTTTGTAAATATTAATTTTTTTTCAATATTTGTAATTTTTAATCAAAAATATATTAATTTTAATTATTATATTTTATAAAAAATTTTGTTATTAATTTAATAATAAATTTTATTTATTTAAATTTATTTTTAATTAATTCATTTTTTGGTCGCTAGTGTTATTTCGTTTGGAAGTTGCTGGTCGCTAGCGACCAATTCCAGCGACCAGTCACTGAATTTTTTAGCTACTGAAAATTGCAGTCGTTGGTCGCTGAACCAGCAACCACAAAAATTGCGATTGCGGTTGTCAACTACCACCAAACGAACATGATCGATGTATATTATGATATTGTAATATTAAATTGTTGATTAATAAAATTTAAATATAGAATAAATTGAAAAACTATTTTCCGAATAATCCCTGCATAATCTTCAATCAATTTCTTATACACATTACTTCACCGCACGCATAACACTTAACAAAATTTAAAAAACATGGTATATAACTAATTAACTACAATCGTTTTTAATTTAATTACAATTATATAATATTTGATTGATTTAATATCTAGGAAAATTCTTTAGTCACACAATTAAATGTTTATTCGTGTAATATTTCTGCCAAAGTTCAAAGAATAGTGTAATTCTACACGATAGAACTCTAGGGTTTAATGTTGATCCAATAAACTTATGTAACTGAAGTGACATCATTACCAACAATGGGTTGTACGTAGCATTGATGATTCAGCGGCTTTGAAATCGTTTAATAAAGTACAAAATATTCAGCTAACTTGGGCGGTTAACACATAATAACCAGCCGATTTTTGAATTAAAACATGTGTTGCATAAGCATAAATATAGTGCGTACTCTTTACAATATGGTCCCCTTTTTATCAATTATATTTCAATATACGAAAAATATCGTCCGACAACCAAAGATATGGTTGAAGTATGTTTCTTTCGAGTGCGATTTTTTATTGATCAATGAATCATGATAGAGGTAAAACTTTACAACTGCTTCTGAGCTCTAATTGATCACTTGAGATCTATTATTATATTCACTATGCCAAAGATTTACAATTCAATCAATAATATAGGAAAATAAGCTTAATTTACTCAACTATGTTAGCAACATTTTTTTTAACAACGATTGTATCAACAAAGTTTCATCTATAACTTAAACTCACTTTTAAATAGTCTAATCAATATCTAATAAAACAAATTTTACTATATATATGCTTTATTAATTATATAAATGTATCATCACAATACCATTTTTGTAAAAATTAGAAAAATTCAAAATTGCTGTAACAAACGGAATGTCACCATTACTTCGTCTGAAAACACGAATTTATTTTAACGATGTAATATATATTAAAATTATATGTTATATATTATATACCTAAATATAATTAGAAAAAAATTATTCATCATCAGTTAAATAAGTTGACAAAAAAAAGTCTTATAATTAATTTTGTTGAAAAGTAAACCAAAATGCTTCCACTTTCAATCGTTCAACTATTACGCACCAAACAAAAGATGGTTGAAAGACTCTAATCAAACAATTTTTCAAAACAAATTTTGTTCTTTTGTTTTTTTTCTTTTAAAGTTTTTTTTTGTTTTTGCGATTTTTACTGTTACCTTTGGCTGAATGCGCCTAGATCTAAGATTCGTCTTCTCCGCCTTATGATCTCCAGATCTGGGTTTGTGTCTCTGTTTTTCTCTACCTTATTCCTTCTCATCTCGAATCTCACGTTTGTCTCTCTTCTGGATGAAGATTTTTTTTTCCCAAGAGTTTCTATGCTACTTGGATTCTCTCCCCTTTGGATGAGAGTTTTTCTTCCAAGAGTTTCCCTAAAGCTGCTTGGTTTCTCTCCACTATCAATCTTTGATTGGAGTTCATCACAAGGTCTTGTCTTTCATATTTTATTTCAAGAATAAGTTATGTTTCAATTTCATTTTGGTAATAAGATATGTTGCCGGTAAACCCTTGTCTTAATCGAATCGCATCCTTCATCACTTTTTTCCTAAAAAGTTTGATGAATCGATTAAGTGGCTGCTTAAGTTTCCTCCACAAGAACAAAAAAATCAGATTTGGTCGAGGTATGATAAATTGATGCTTCTCCATAACCATTTGAGAACAAGGAAATGAAGCACATGAACTTCATCTTTTCAAGTCTACTCAATTCCCAAGTGAGGTCAAGGAGATGAGAAATTACAATGTAATCGATGTCTATTATCCATTGTAATCTTGGCACTTGTTTATGTTTCTATTACAAGTTGAGGAGATAATCTTCCCTTGTTTGTTATTAAAGGTTGAGGCCTTCAAACCTCTTTCTCCTTCTAGTAAGACTTTGATGTGTGACAAAAAAAAGAAGTAAAAGTGAGCACTAGGTAGGTACGTGATGATGTCGTCTATAATATATAGATACATAATACATTATATACAATGGACATAATCAAATCACTATGGTTTTGGCTATTTTTTTCTTGTTAAAATGGTTTGGCTATTTTGGTTCAATGTTGACATTCTGTGATTATGTTTCCAATTTTAGCAAGACTTGTACTTATAATATGTCGTTGATTAGTTACTTTTAGGTTTGTCACTAATCTAAGTTGATTCTCCTGTATCAAATATATAACAAGGATTTTTTTTGTCAATAATTAGATCGATAAAATCCAATCTATACTCTGTTGAGTGGATAATTCAATGCTAGATCATGGAGAAGGTGGAGTATTTAATGCTTGATAGTAGAATAATCAAGTCTATTAATAAGTTTATGTTATACTAGTTATGTTTTTGTTTCAGTTTCATGTTTACATTTTCTGTAAGGAGAATATATATTGTTTGCAACTTTCATCAATAATAAGTACTTTTCAAGTTATTCTTCTTGTCAAAATAACATTTGGTATTAGAGTAAAACACATATCAAACGTGAGTGAGTGAGACAACTGACATCATGGCATCTTTAGATAAGTTTGTGCCACTTGCAATTCTGAGATTTGATGGTCATTATGATCATTGGTCTATGACGATGAGAATTGTTTGAGGAGCAAGGAGATGTGGACTCTTGTAACTGAAGAAATCAAAACATCTGGTGTAAGTGGTTTGTTACAAGAGGCTCAGAATAAGGCGTTGGAGGACACAACTTTGAAAGATCTAAAGGTTAAGAATTATCTGTTCCAAGCAATTGATAGGGAGATCTTGGAAATGATTCTTGACAAGGAGACATCAAAGAGTATTTGTGATTCAATGAAGCAGAAGTATCAAGGATCAACCAAAGTGAGGAGGGCTCAACTTCAAGCATTGAGATGTTAGTTTGAACTATTGACAATGAAAGATGGCGAGAAGGTTAACAGTTTTCTTGGGAGAACACTGAGTGTTGTGAACAAGTGAAGACGTATGGAGAGACAATGGACTAGAGTACGGTGGTGAGTAAGGTACTCAGATCATTGATGACGAAGTTTAACTATGTGGTTTGTTCGATTGAGGAGTCGAATGATCTAAGTCGACTAACTATTGATGAGCTACATGAGAGTCTTCTGGTTCATGAGCAGCAGATGCAGAGAGATCATGAAGAAGAACAAGTGTTAAAAGTAACACAAGAAGAGTACATATTTGAGAAAGGCATAGGTCGTGGCTCATCAAGAGGTGGTCGTGGCAGAGGACGTGGCATGTCTCACGTAAACAAGGAAACAATTGAGTGTTTTAAGTGTCACAAGCTAGGACACTACCAATTTGAGTGTCCAAAGTGTGATAAAAAGGCCAATTATGCAGAGGTGGAGGCAGAGGAGGAGCTCTTGTTGATGTCCTATGTTGAAGGATATCATAATAAGGACGAGGCGGTGTGGTTCCTTGACTCAGGTTGCAGTAATCACATGACAGGAAACAAAGAATGGTATGACACCTTAGAAAAGGTAAAAAATCATTCAATGAAGCTTGGTAACAGTACGAGGATGTCAGTGATGGGTAGAGGAAGCATAAAAGTGCAAGTCAATGATGTTACTCATGTGATATAAGATGTGTACTACATTATGAAGTTATAAGATGTATACTACATTATGGAGTTGAAGAATAATATGATGAGCATCGGTCAATTACAAGAGAAAGGGTTGTCAATCTTAATTCAAGATGGACAATGCAAGGTGTTTCATCAAAAGAGAGGACTAATCATGCATACCACAATGAGTAAGAATCGAATGTTCTATCTAACAGTTTTAATGATTCATCAAAAGAACTCTATGTGCCTACAGACGGAAGAAAGACCAGAGAAAGAAGATCATGTGTGGCACTACAGGTTTGGACACTTAAGCTATCACAGATTGAAGTTATTGTCACAAAAATAGATGGTTATTGGCATGCCAAAATTAAAGTTTGAGAAGGAGATCTGCTCCATGTGTTTGATTAGCAAACAACACAGAGAGAATATGTCAAAGGTGAGTTCGTGGAGGGCAACAGAACACTTGCAGTTGGTTCACTCTGGTATTTGTGGTCTAATTACACCAGTTTCACATAGTAACAAAAGGTACTTCTTGAGTTTAATTGATGATTACTCTCGTAAGACTTGGATTTATTTCTTACATGAGAAATCGGAAGCCTTTGCTATGTTTAAAATCTTTAAAGCGGCAGTAGAAAAAGAAATAGATGAATCAATTAAGTGTCTTACAGCTGATCGAGGTGGTGAATTCAACTCAAAGGAGTTTAGATGCTTTTGTGAAGCACGAGGTATCAACATGCAACTGACAACATCCTACACACCCCGACAAAATGGGGTTACTGAGAGAAAAATTAGAACGATGATGAATGTTGTCCGATCAGTGCTGAGTGAGAGAGAAAAGTTCTAAAAGCTTTCTAGTCAGAAGCTATTAGATGGTGCATTTACATTCAAAATCGGAGTCCAACTGCAGTTGTTGTGGATCAAAATCCTGAAGAAGTCTAGACTGGAAAGAAGCCATCTGTGGAGTATTTTCGAATCTATGGGTGTTTGGCTCATGTTTACATACCTGATCAAAAGAGGACAAAACTTGATGATAAAAGCAGAAAATGTTTGTTCTTGGGAATCATTGATGAATCTAAAGCATGGAGGTTGTATGATCCAGTTCAAGGAAAGATAATTATAAGCAAAGATGTGGTGTTTTAAGAGAATAAAGGCTGGGATTGAAAGCAAACTAGTGCCAAAAACAAATGTGACTTATTGAGGTGGGAAGTTGAAGTTTCTGATTTGAAAGGTGATGATATCACAGCAACAGAGGATACAAGTGCAACTCCATCAATTGGATTGAGTCTTGTACCTATTCAGGTTCAAGGGAGGGGTTTACGAGAGAAAAGAAAACCAAGATGGATGGAGGATTATGTCACATGAGAAGAGTTTGAGGAGTGTCTCAATTTGATGATGATGGTATCTAAAAATGATCAAGTTTCTTTTGCAGATGCAGAGAAATATACAGAATGGAAACATGCGATGAAAGAAGAGATGAATTCCATTGAAAAGAACCTTACATGTGAGTTTATTGACCTGCATGATGGAGTTAACCCAATTGGAGTGAAGTGGGTATATAAGAAAAAGCTATGAGAGGATGGTGAGGTAGATAAACTAAAGGCAAGGCTTGTTGTTAAAGGATAAGCTCAAAATTATGGAGTTGATTATTTTGAAGTGTTTGCACCAGTAGCAAGACTTGATACAATTCACATACTCTTGGCAACAGCAGCTCGATATGAGTGGGAAATCTTTCATCTTGATGTTAAGAGTGCATTTCTAGACGGTGAACTCGTAGAAGATGTATAAGTGCATCAACCAGAAGGGTTTGTCATAGAAGGAGAAGAAGAGAAGGTGTACAAGCTGAAAAAAGCTTTATATGGATTAAAGCACGCACCAAGAGCATGGTACAGTCGCATTGAATCTTACTTTATTCATGATGGCTTTGAGAGGTGCCCAAGTGAGCATACTTTGTTCACCAAAACAAAGGGAGATAAATCACTAACTGTGAGTCTCTATGTAAATGATCTTATCTACATAGGGAATGATCATGGTTTGTGTGAAGAGTTTAAAAGCTCAATGATGCAGGAATTTGAGATGTCTGACTTAGGGAGAATGAAGCATTTTCTCGGAATAGAAGTAAAGTAGAGTGATGATGGAATTTCCTGTGTCAGAGGAGATATGCGAGAGAAGTACTAGAAAGATTTGGCATGGAAGAAAGCAATGTCTTAAGAAATCCAATGGTACCTGGTTCAAAGCTACACAATGATGAAAATGGAGAAAGAGTTGATGCAACTCTTTTCAAGCAAATGTTTGGAAGTTTGATGTACCTTATAGTCACTATACTTGATCTAATGTATAGTGTGTGCTTGATAAGCAGATTTATGGCTGATCCAAGAGAGACACATTGGATGGCAGCAAAAAGGATTCTCGGATACATAAAAGGTACACAAGAGTTAGGGATATTCTACAAGAAGGGTGAAGATGATTCAGGTTCAAAGGTTTTTACTGATAGTGATTACGCAGGAGATCTTAATAATCACAGAAGCACCTCTGGGTACATGTTTCTTATGGCCTCAGGTGCTGTATTATGGGCATCAAAGAAGCAATCTGTTGTTGCTCTCTCTACCACTGAGGCATAGTATATAGCAACTGCTAAAGATGCTTGCCAGTGTGTTTGGATCAAAAACATACTCGAGAATATTGGTATTCAAGAGAAGGATGAAACAGAGATTATGTGTGACAATAGCTCAACCATTCAACTATCCAAGAATCTAATTTTTCATGGCAAAAGCAAGCATATATTGATGTATGATATCACTATCTCAGGGATTTGGTGAATGGAGTTGTTAAGGTCAGCTATTGTTCTACACAAAGTCAAATTGCAGACATTTTCACCAAGCCACTGAAGTTGGAACAATTTGAAAAACTGAGGGCTATGCTAGGAACGATTGATGCAAGTGAGATAAGCTAAATTCAAATGATCTAGTTTGAGGGAGGGAATATTGAGTGGAGAATTCAATACTAGATTGTGGAGAAGGTGGAGTGTTCAATGCTTGATATTGGAATAATCAAGTCTATTAATAAGTTTACATTATACTAGTTATGTTTTTGTTTCAGTTTCATGTTTATGTTTTCTGTAAAGACAATATATATTGTCTGCAACTTTCATCAATAATAAGTACTTTTCAAGTTATTCTTCTTGTCAAAATAACATACTCTGAAATCTATCATGAAATCTATTTTAATATATTTCATGTAGTGGAAAAGGACCAAATCCTAATATCAAAGTTTTTAGTTATATCACTTATCACCGGAATAAGAAAAATTAGAAAATGACACTTAAATTACTATAAGTATGTTACGGTTGATTTGTTATGCAAAGAGTTATTTATAGAGAGCATAGATAGTTTACATGAACAATTTGTATACTAGTTTTTTGTTTCTGTTTTGGTCAAGATACTTGTGTAATAATAAAAAGACACATTATAGATTACGTTAGTGTTGCAAACCGTCGCACGGCGCCAAAAATTCGTCCCCATATCTCTCAATTCAAAAGTCATTAAAAGACCCATAAAAGCAATATTGTCGACATATAGTATATCCACAATTCTTTTTTAAAAACGTGTTTTTTTTATGTTTATCATCCAACTAGTTTAAGCATACAAAGTTTACAAGGTCGACCTCAATATTCAACACCAAAAAATGGTTAGAATAAAAGAATTTATATAATTTAATTGTTCATTTTAAAAATATTTCTCTATATATATATCCCCACTCTACCTCACTTCTTCCACCATCTAAAACTTTCACTCTTCCCTTATCTCTCTCTTTCGACTATCTTCTTATAATCTAACAGTTCATAAAATGGCTACATGCTGGCCTGAGCCGATTGTTTCCGTGCAAGCTTTGTCCCAAACCGGAGTACCAACTGTACCAGACCGGTATGTGAAAGCGGTTTATCAGAGACCGGTCTTTAACTCCGACCAATCCGTTGCTGAGATAGAAATCCCTGTGATTGACATGAGCGACGTGTGGGAGAAACCGGAAGGGTTGAGGCGCGTGAGGACCGCGTGTGAGGAGTGGGGTTTCTTCCAAATTGTGAACCATGGTGTGAACCACGAGCTGATGGAGAAAATCAGAGGGGCTTGGCGAGAGTTTTTCGAGCTTCCTTTGGATAAGAAACGGAAATATGCAAACTCACCGGAGACGTATGAAGGATATGGAAGCCGACTTGGTGTTGTGAAAGGTGCTAAGTTAGATTGGAGTGATTATTTCTACCTCAATTTCTTGCCTTCTTCCTTAAAGAACCCTTCCAACTGGCCGTCTCAGCCTCCTAAGATCAGGTATATATGCATACACATTCTTATACTTTATATTATATGTTATTATGTAAAGGGATTTTGTGCAAATAAAATTTTGAAGTAGTGTGTTTTACAATTTTACCAATAATGTCTCAAAATGCAAATTTATCATATAAAATCATACGAAATCATGAACCATACAATACAATTTTCATACATATTTTTGATGAGGCTTTGTGGTCATGTATATTAGATATCCAAATTTTTAAGAATAGATTAAGATTTTTTGTTGCGATTGCTTTGATTTGATATATTAATTATTATTATTTTTAAAATTTGATAAACGTGATTATAGATTATATTCCATATTATGATTTATGATTTCGTATGATTAACTTGCACTTGAAGAAAGGTTAAGTTGCAAAATACGGTAACATCAAACTGTTTTTTGATATAATCTTTATATAAACGTCCATGGCATATGCATGATTATTTTCTGTTTTGGTTATCTCTGTCTAATGATATAATTTCTAAGTGTATGTTTATAAGTTCTAAAGAAACCCGATTGCGAAAACGATATTATACTTAAGTGAAGTTTTTGCATGGGGACATACTGATTGCGTGTGTTTTGAGTTTTAGGTCTTCAAGCATCTAAGTTATGACGAAGTACAGCTGGCATATACGTATACACATGGCCGTTTGGTCTAAAAGTTTATAAGCACGTTTATCATGTGTAGACACGTTAGATGTTGTCATTTTACCCACGTGATGATACTTTTCTTTATAATACATATAATAAATACATGAACATACTCAATTGACCAATAGACCAAAAAATAATTTATTGGATCTCCAATTGAATTAATAATGAAAAAGAAATGTATTAACTAATTATATACATATTATGCTATATATATATTATGATCCAGCTAATGATACTGTGGTCCAAATCCTTCTCTCTATACTAGTAAATTAAGAAAAAAGATTTTAGAGTGTGAAATTTAGGTTATGGATCGAGCTTTGTTGATCCAATTTTTGACCCAAAAAAATACTTTTAATATACAAATAATTGTAATTAATATTTTGAGTAATACATTGTGTAGAGAATTGATCGAAGAATACGGAGACGAAGTTAAGAAACTGTGCGAGAGACTAATGAAGACATTATCAGAGAGTTTAGGTTTAGAACCGAACCATCTCATGAAGGTCATAGGAGGAGAAGACAAAGTCGGGGCTGGTATGAGGACAAATTTCTATCCAAAATGCCCTCAGCCACATCTCACTTTAGGTCTCTCTTCCCATTCTGATCCTGGTGGCATTACCATTCTCCTCCCAGACGAGAAGGTCGCTGGCCTCCAGGTCCGTCGTGGTGACGGTTGGGTCACCGTTAAATCAGTCCCCAATTCTTTGATCGTTAACATTGGGGACCAGATTCAGGTTTTTGTTTCTTACTTTCTTTGTTCAAAATATACGAATAACAAAATAATATATTGGTAACTAGTCTAGTGATAGTAAGATCGAGATCTCATGACGTAAATTCGTAGAGGTTATATGGTTAACAAACATGGTAAAAATTCAAATAATCAAGAGTATAGAAAAACAAAAACAGAATATATATATATACACGAAGACCAATTCAGTTGGTTTTAAGTTGTAAACTTACACAAAGATCGTAATAATGTGGTAAATGTGGCGATCTAGTTTCTGGTAATAGAACTAGATGGAATACTAACCAATAATATGTTGGATCAACTTGTAGATACTTAGCAATGGAATTTACAAAAGTGTGGAGCATCAAGTGATCGTAAATTCCGGTATGGATCGAGTCTCTCTGGCATACTTCTACAACCCGAGAAGTGATATCCCGATTGGACCAATTCAAGAACTATTAACTGAAAACCGACCGGCTCTTTATAAGCCAATCAGGTTCGATGAGTACAGGCTTTTGATTAGGCAAAAGGGTCCTTGTGGGAAAAACCAAGTCGATTCCCTGTTAACAAATCGATTGTAATTGATATAAGTCCCAAGTATAATCAATTACTCCTCTATTCTCCTATGTACCTAATCAAAATGTAAACCGTACGATTACACTATAATGAAAGAAATAAAAACTTCAATAATTTTTCTTTTGAACTTTGAATTTATTGCTTCACAAGACCATATATAAAATTTAAAGTTGTGTAGAAAAAAAAAACAGATGCAGTGAGAGCAATATTGATTATGTAGTCTTTTCACGGAAGTTTTGCATAACTCCAAATTGTAGGATTTAGTTGTGGATCTTATTTGTCCACAAAAAAAAACAAAAATGAACTCAAAATCGCCCCGTGACGATATTTTGCATGCGGACGAAGAGATGTGATACTTTGACAATCATGTGAGAGTAAGTCGCTTCTTGTTATGTGGTCGGCCTTTAATGTCGTCATACATGGTTTATATTTGGCTTAACGACCTACTGTCTTAATCAATGCGTCCCCAACTAGTTCCTCATTTCCGTTTTCTTAGTATTGGTTTAAAGTATTATTGGTTCAAATTTGAGGTTCTCTCTGACATATAGTGTCTTACAAGTTGGCAAAGAAAAAAATGTGTTTCTTATAAAAGCCAAATAATACTGAAATTGCCATTAAGTTATAAATCATAAAATACAAACATTTTGAATAATATGATTGGTTTACTCGGACCGGCTAGCGAACCTTTCAACCTTATCATCCAAATTAATACCAACCATTGCTTCACCTAAGCCACAACTAACCTCCGCAAGCACCGCCGCGTCCTTATAATTCGTAACCGCCTGCACAATAGCCTTAGCTCGCTTCGCCGGATCTCCACTCTTGAAAATCCCTGAACCAACAAACACTCCGTCGCATCCCAGCTGCATCATCAACGCTGCATCGGCCGGAGTGGCCACTCCTCCGGCAGCGAATTGAACCACCGGTAATCTCCCGAGCTGCTTTGTCTGCATAACCAATTCGTACGGCGCAGCGATCTTTTTGGCGTAAGTGAACACTTCATCATCGTCCATGGTTCGCAACAACCGAATAGCTCCATTCACACTCCTCACATGCCTAACGGCTTCAACAACGTTTCCAGTTCCAGCCTCACCTTTGGTTCTTATCATAGCCGCTCCTTCACGGATCCTTCGTAAAGCTTCACCGAGATTCCTACATCCACAAACGAAAGGAATTTTGAAATTGTGTTTGTTGATGTGGTTATCTTCGTCGGCGAGAGTCAGAACTTCACTCTCGTCAACGTAATCGATTCCGATTGATTCGAGAATCTGAGCTTCGACGAAATGACCGATTCGAGCTTTGGCCATCACTGGAATTGTAACCGCCTTTTTGATCTCCTTAATCATCTCCGGATCACTCATTCGAGCAACACCACCTTGAGCCCTGATATCGGCGGGAACGCGTTCGAGAGCCATGACGGCGCAAGCGCCGGCTTCTTCAGCGAGTCGTGCTTGATCGGCGTTGATAACATCCATGATAACACCGCCTCGGAGCATCTGAGCGAGACCGACTTTGACGGCGAACGTTGTTTGCTGCTTCGTTTCCGTCATGGCTCCTTCTCCATACACCGCCACAACTCCGGGTTCTGCCATTTTTTAGGGTTTTGAGAGTGTGTAGAGAAGAGATGGTTTTATATATGGAGAGAGTGAGGTCGCGTTTTGAAATATGTTTGTGGTTTGTGAGCTGTCCGATTGACCGAACATAGTCAAAGTCAGTAGATCGGACGGTCCATAAAAAGTTTATCTTAGATTATACTGAAACTGTGTGTAGAGAGGAGAAACTACGTATGGAAACTTTGACCACAAGATTTGTTTCTCTGAATGTAAAGTGTACAATCCCGAAGAGATTATGCATTATCTTGTTGACGTGGGAGTTCACTTCCCTATATCATCGTGTGTACCGAAGAACCACTAAAATGATAATTAGATTTTTTAAATATATTTATATTGTTGGGACTACATGGACGGTTACGAGAGTTTCAACACGTACGAAGATTGCAAACCGACGTTATCTAGTTTAATCAATAAACTAATTAGAGATTCTTCTACTTTCAAATTGTTTTTGTTTTAGTTAGTTGTTTGCTTCAAATGAAGAGAATGAGTCTTTCTGATATGTAGGAGTCACATTCTCCATTTTTCTTTCAGTTTTTTATTTGCTTCTTGTACGTTTCCTATTCAATGAAAAGAAAAACCAAAAAAGTAGGCAGTTTTAATCTGCCATAAACAAAATTGTGGTCGAGGACGCCCGGGTAACGCCATTCGATCATGAACAAGGGCCAATGATCCGGAAATCTCGGCTAACGACCTCACAGGTTGGGAATCCCCAAAGACGATTCGGGTTCACACCGTGGTAGCTGAAAAAAAGGTGGCGGCTCTAATTGACAGTGGCTTTTCTCATAATTTTATTAGTGATCGAGCCCTGAAGCACCTGAAACTGGAAACGGTGGCGACACCGCCGTTCAGGGTCCGAGTAGCTGATGGACATCCGATACCTTGTCGTGGGAAGTGTAAAGGAGTAATGGTGGGCCTTAGTGGAGTGGACTTTGAGATAGATTTCTATGTCTTACCCTTAACGGGCTTGGACATGGTCTTGGGTATGCAATGGCTTGAGACTCTCGGCCCAACTCTCTGCCATTGGAAGGCTAAAGCCCAAAGAGTGATATAAGGAATTCAGATACCTAAAGCTAAGGAGGTGACACGTGAGGAATTGGAGAGAGAACTAAAAACTGATCAACTTTGTTTCTCGATTTGTATTAGAGGAGGAGAAGAAAGTGCAACTGTAGCTAGCAATGAGGAGGAGATGCTGCGTTTGATAGAATAGTTCGATGAGATATTTCAGAAGCCATCACGACTTCCTCTAGTGCATGAGATTGAGCACAAAATTGTACTCAAAGAGGGAGTGATCCGGTTAGCGTGAGGCCCTACCGGTACACTCACTTTCAAAAAGACAAAATTGAAAGATAGGTGAATGAGATGCTAGCGTCGAGACTAATTCGGCCAAGCACGAGTCCTTTTTCATTGCCAGTGCTACTGGTTAAGAAGAAAGATGGATCCTGGCGGTTTTGCACTGACTAGAGAGGATTAAATTCTGCGACTGTTAAAGATCGATTCCCCATACCTACTGTGGAAGATATGCTTAATGAGCTTCACGGGGCCACGATCTTTACAAAGTTAGATTTAACTGGGGGATATAACCAGGTTCGAGTGCATGCTTCAGATACACACAAGACGACCTTTCGAACTCACAATTGGGCACTTTGAGTATTTGGTTATGCCCTTCGGCTTGTGTAATGCGCCTTCCACTTTTCAGTCTCTGATGTATACTGTCTTCAAGAAGTACTTGAGAAGGTTTGTATTGGTAATTTTCAATGATATTTTGGTGTATAGCCGAACCAGAGAGTAACATTTAGAGCAAGTGCAAATTGTGTTTGGTGTGCTAAGAGAGCATCAATTTTTTCTCAAGAGAAAGAAGTGTGACTTTGGGAAGAAGGAGATCGAATACTTGGGTCACATTGTATCTGGAGAAGAGGTAAAAGTGGATCAGACTAAAATCACAGCAATGCTTGAGTGGCCTAGTCCGACGATGATAACCGAACTCAGAGGGTTCTTGGGGCTCACTGGGTATTACTGTAAGTTCGTGAGGGGATACAGTGATATTGTTAGATCGCTCACAAATCTATTGAAGAAGGGAAGGTTTGAGTGGAATGAGCAGGCGGAAGAAGTATTCCAAAACCTTAAAAATGTGATGACCACGACATCCACTCTAGCATTGCTGGATTTATAATCGCCATTTACCATACAAACATATGCTTTTGGCGAGGGTATTGGTGCTATATTGTCGCAAAAAGGAAGGCCAATCGCTTTCTTGAGTAGAATAGTGGGTGTAGCCAAGCATAATTGGTTAACCTATGCTCGAGAGATGCTAGCAGTGATTGTCGCTATTAGGCAGTGGAGGACGTATTTGTTGGGCCATCACTTTGTGATTCAAATGGGCCAGAGGAGCTTGAGGTACTTATTGAACCAGAAAATACTCACGGCGGAGCACCAAAAGTGGGTCTGTGAGCTGGGGAGCTATGACTATGAGATAGTGTACAAGCCAGGTTCTGTTAATGATGTCGTTGATGTTTTGTCATGACGATTTGATACGCCTCAGCTTGCAGCAATTACCTCTGCTCAGGCGGGTATTTGGATAGAGATAAGAAAGCTAGTGAAGAGCGATTCATACATGCTACGCATAGGAGGATTGACAGATGATAATCCAGGGAGACCTTACATACGGAGAATTGGATTGATATACTATAAAAATCGAGTAGTGGTGCCTCCGACGTCACACTTGGTTCAACATTTGTTGCATAAATTTCACAACACTTACCAGGGAGGACACTCGGGAGTGTTGAGAATGATGAAGAGGCTGTCTCAGCAGTTATATTGGCCGTCGATGCACATATCAATTCGGGAATATGTAGCTGCCTGTGATGTTTGTCAACGAGTTAAATCCGAGAGTTTTTCTCTATCCGGATTATTGCAGCCGATGGCCACTCTAAATCAAGTTTGGGAAGATCTTTCGATGGATTTTTTAAGTGGTTTGCCCAATTCTGACAAGCACACTTTGATTCTGGTGGGTGTTGATCGTCTTACAAAATCCATTCACTTGATTCCTCTTTCTCACCCGTATACAGCTAAGGGCGTGGATGCAAAGTTTGTCAAGTTCGTGGTGAAGCTTCATGGGATTCCCAAGTCAATTGTAAGTGACCGAGACAAGGTTTTTATTAGTAATTCTGGTAGAAATTGTGGAGATTGTCAGGTACTAAGTTGAATATGTCATCGGTATATCATCCTGAAAGTGATGGAAACAAAAGTGGTTAACAGATGTGTGGAACAGTTTTTGAGGTTCTTTATTCATGAAAGACCAACACAGTGGAGTTTGCTTTTACCCTGGGCTGAGTATTGGTTCAACACAACACACCATTTTGCAGCAGGTATGACTCCATTCTGAGCTCTTTACGGTCGTGATCCGCCATCTCTTGAGGGGTATGAAGCTGGTACAATCGTCGTGCGTGAATTGGAGGAGCAATTGATAGCTCATGATGAGGTCTTCGCTGAGCTTAATCATCGTTTGTAATCAGCAAAGAACATGATGAAACAGATGGCGGATAAGAAACAAAGAGATGTGGAGTTTGTTGTGAGTGCGTGGGTTTATTTACGGTTACATCCATATCGACAAAAATCTATGTTCAAGCGTACTTCGTAGAAGCTTTCAACCAGGTATTACGGTCCACTTAAAATTAAAAGTCGAGTTAGTTCTATTGCTTATAAACTCATGTTGCCAGAAGGGTCTAGAATACACCCTGTGTTTCATGTGGTGAAACTGAAGAAGTATATGGGCAATGAAGTGCCATTGGCAGGTTCTCTGCCTCCACTTCGCCAAGATGGATCTCTTAAGTTACTACCTGAACTTTTCTGTGATTAAAGGTTCGTTCAAAGAGGTAATTAGCAGGTTTAAGAGGTGTTTCTCAGGAAGATGCTGCTTGGGAAGAAGCGCAGCAGATTCGTGAAAATTATCCAGAGTTTCACCTTGAGGACAAGATCGATTTTGAGGGGGGAGTAATGTTGGGACTACACAGCCGGTTATGAGAGTCTCAACACGTACGAAGATTGCAAACTGGCGTTATCTGGTTTAATCAATTAGAGATTCTTTTACTTTCAAATTTTTTTTGTTTCAATTAGTTATTTGATTCAAATACAGGGAATGAGTCTTCTTAGATATGTAGGAGTCACATTCTCCATTTTTTTTTTTTAAGTTTGTTATTGGTTTCTTGTGCATTTCGTATTTAATGAAA
>OVAX01002653.1:0-27144 GCA_900406405.1 Lepidium africanum | reverse complement strand
TATATATATATATATTATATTATTATATATTATTTTTGTATGGATGAAATAAGGAGTGTAACATGTGTTATAAAGATGAATTTGTGTTTTTGTGTTATATTCAATAACTCAACCTCTTCCTTTGAAAGGAGGCGGTGAAATACAAAAATATTTACAATAGGTAATTATAACACCTATAAGCGTATAAAATATATATTTATAACACTCCCCCTTAATTATATATCGATAATTATGAATTACGTACTGCCTCATTAAAAACCTTGTCATGGAAAAACCCAGTGGGAAAAAAAACCATGACGAGGGAAAAGAGTATAATGACGTAATCTCCCCTTGAAATGATGGATGTCATAAGTTTCATAATTGACGCATCTCAATACTGTGAACATGCTTTCTGAATATTGTAGTGGGAAGCGCCTTGGTGAACAAATCTGTTGCATTGTCTGCTGATCGTATATATTGAATGTTCACTTCTTAATTCTTCTCAAGTTCTCGTGTGTAAGAGAAAAATCTTGGGGGAATATGTTTCGTTCGGTCGCTCTTAATATAACCTTCTTTGATCTGGGCCACACAAGCGGCATTGTCTTCGAACAATTTGTTGGCCCTTTATCTATCACCATTCCGCTTGCTTCTTGTATATATTGAGTCATGGATCTGAGTCACACACATTCTCCACATGCTTCGTGAAGTGCAATCGTTTCTGCATGATTTGAGGAGGTAGCAACTAGAGTTTGCTTTTGGGAACGCCAAGAGATTGCAGTGCCTACAATTGTGAAAACATATCTGGTTTGCAATCGAGCTTTATGTGGGTCTGATAAATAGTCAGCATCTGCAAAACCAACCAAATCGACACTAGAATTTATATTATAAAATAATCCCAAGTCACTTGTTCCCTGGAGATAACGAAATATATGTTTTATTCCGTTCCAATGTCTGCACATAGGTGACAAACTGTACCTTGCAAGCAGATTTGTAGCGAATGATATATATGGTTTATTTGCAAGATACATGAGTCCACCAATAATGCTCATATAAGGTACTTCAGGACCCAATACCTTTTCATTATCTTCACAAGGTCGGAATGANCCCAATACCTCTTCGTTATCTTCACAAGGTCGGAATGGATCTTTATCGATATTAAGAGATCTATTAACCATTGGAGTACTCAAAGGAGTTGCTTTATCCATATAAAAGCGTTTTAAGATCTTTTTCGTATAATTTAATTGATGTACGAAAATTCCATTCCGAAGATGCTCGATCTGGAGTCCAAGACAAAATTTTGTCTGTCCAAGATCTTTCATTTCAAACTCTTTCTTCATATGAGTTCTTGTCTCATCAATTTCCTTTTGAGTTCCAACTATGTTCAAATCATCAACATATACAGCAATGATCACAAACCCAGATACAGATTTCTTGATGAATACGCAAGGATATATCGCATTGTTGGTATCTTTTACTCAACAAATATTCACATAAACGATTATACCACATGCGTCCCGATTGTTTTATTCCGTAGAGTGATCGTTGTAATTTGACTGAACATATTTCTTTTGATTTTGAACTCAATGCTTCAAGCATTTTTAATCCATCTGGGATTTTCATATATATTTCATTATTAGGTGATCCATATAGATATGCTGTCACAACATCCATTAGATGCATTTCAAGATTTTTAGATGCCGCTAGACTCATCAAAAATTTGAAGGTAATTGCATCCATTACTGGGGAATATGTTTCCTCATAATCAATTTCCGGTTTCTGAGAAAAACCTTGAGCAACAAGTTGGGCTTTATACCTTGTTACCTTATTATTCTCATTTCTTTTTCGAACAAAAACCCATTTATATTCGACGGGCTTTGCATGTTCAGGTGTTATGACAATAGGTCCAAAGACTTTTCTTCAGTTGTCATGGCCATTTTCCACTTCTCCCAGTCAGATCTTTTCTGGCATTCTAATATGGACCCTTGGATCTGGATCATCACTTTCATTATCTATTTCTTTTGATACAGAGAATGAGAAAGTTCCATCACCATCTTCTATTTTATTTTCTAACCCAAATATTTCCGTTTCGGACATAGTTGATGGAAATCTCAAGTTTTTCTTTATTTTCTTCTTCGGGACTTTTCTCTGTATGATTTGGTTCTTCTGGACCATTTTTATTTATTTCTCTCAAATTCTTTTTCTTTCGGGGATTTTTATCTTTTGATCCCATAAGTCTCCCTCTTTTTAACTAAACCTTAGGTTCATTTGCTATATTTCCATCATTTTGTTCTTCCAGAATAACTCTCGATGGAACATTCACAGCGGGTATATATGATTTTGTCACCCTTTTTGTATTGGTGAATGCATATGGTATCTGATTTGCCATATTTTGTAAATGCACAATTTTCTGAACTTCCAGTTCACGTTATTTTGTAGGGGGATCAAGGTGCCATCAAGGCGATGTGTACCATGTAATGTCTTTTGGAGTTTCTTTAGTTTCTCCCCCTAACGCTGAAACTTCATCTTCATTAAAATGACAATCAGCAAAAAGTACCGTAAATATATCACCAGTTTTTGGTTCCAGAGACCGAACTATACTAGGTGATGTATACCCAATATCTATTCCCAATCTCCTTTGTGGTCTCATTTTTGTTCTTTGTGGCGGTGTTATAGAGACATAAAAACTGCACATCCAAAAACTCGGAGATGAGATATATCTGACTTATGGCCAGATGTTAATTCTAATGGAGAGTATTTGTGATATGCACTTGATCTTATTTGAATAAGTGCCGCAACAAGCAAAATTGCATGAACCCATATTGAAATTGGGAGTCTTGTTCTCATTATTAACGGTCTAGCAATAATATGTAACCGTTTGATTAAAGACTCAGCCATGCCATTTTGTGTGTGAACATGTGGGAATGAATGTTCAACATCTATTTATAATGACATACAATAGTCATTGAAGGCTTGTGAAGTGAATTCACCAGCGTATCAAGTCTTACTTTCTTTATTGTATAATCAGGAAATTGTGCTCTCAACCTGATTATTTGGGCAGTGAATTTTGTGAAAGCCATATTTTCTGTGCTCAATAAACACTCATGTGACCATCTACTAGATGCGTCAATTAATACCATAAAATATCTAAATGGCCCGCATTGTGGGTGGATAGGCCCACATATATCACCATGTATTCTTTCTAAGAATATCGGAGATTCATTCTTAACTTTTGCCGGTGATGGCCGAGTTATTAGTTTTCCCAGAGAACAAGCATTACATGGAAATTCTTTCGCTTAAAAGATCTTCTGGTTTTTCAGCGAATGGCCACTTGTATTTTCCACAATCTTTCGCATCATGACTGAACCAGGGTGCCCTAGACGTTCATGCCAGATTTTGAATGTGCATGTAAAATTTGGGTTTACTATAACATATGATTTAGTCATGTTTATTTTTGTGAGATATATTCCGGAGGATAAAGCTAGCAGCTTTTCTAATATACATTTCCTTTCTAAATTGATTGTTGTAATGCAAAAATATTCAACACAATTTTTATTCATGGTTTCTACGTGATATCCATTTCTTCGGATATTTTTGAAGCTCAACAATTTTCTACCGAATTGGGGAATATATAATGCATTATCAATCTCAAATTTTGTTCGTCTTGGTAATGAAAAACAAGCTCTTTTGGAGCCTATAATAATATTTGCATTACCAAATATAGTATTCACGCTTCCGGCGGAATTGTTCATTTTAAGGGATGAGAAGTAATTTTTATCTTTAAGTATTGTGTGCGTTGTAGCACTATCTGCCATACACATATCTCCATCCTTGTTTTCGAGTTTCAACATTTTCTGATTTGAAAATATTCACAAGAGATGCGTTAATATGATAAAAACAAACTTTATATTACAAAAATATTATACAAACAAAAACAAGACTGAGACAATATTATGCAACCATAATTACTTATACATCATGTCTTACTTTCTTCTTCAGGAAGAATTTAGTCCCTTTAGCTTGCGTTGATATTTATAGAATCAACGGCGAAATCAGCCACATCGAGATATGTATCGTTTGCACCATCAAAAAGCGGCTCAACTTCACGGTCAAAAGAAGGTACAACTTCATTATCAAAGGAAGGTCCGGTGTTGCCATAAACGAAGTTGGTTTCCTTTTGTTTTTCCTTTTTCTTTTGTGACTCTTGGTATAAGTCAGCAAAATATTTTGGCGTACGGTAGGTACGCGACCAATGCCCTTTCATGCCACACCTATATCAACTTTCCTCATGTTGCCTTTTTCCAACTTCTTTTCCTTTTGACCTTTTATTATTTCTTTCATTGTTGAAATCATTAGAACGGAATTTTCTTCCTTGTCCACGTCCACGTCCATATCCTCCCTGTCCACAACCACGGTAATTACCTTGATCGCGTCCACGACCATAATTATTATAATTTGCTGATGTGAATGATGTTGATCCAGTAGGATGAGACTGATTATTTAGCGTCACAAGTTCATTATTTTGTTCTGGTACCAGAAGAACTTGCATTAATTCTGAATACTTTGTGTATCCATTAGCCCAGTATTGTTGTTGCAGGACTACATTTACAGTATGAAATGTTTGGAGGGTTTTTTTCGATCATAACATAATCGCTTATCTTTTCTCCACATAACATCATCCTGGAAGTAATTCCGAACAACGCGGCATTATATTCACTTACACTCTTGTAATCTTGAAACCAGAGGTTTAACCACTCAAATTTAGCTTTCGTTAAGATCACATATTTATGGTGATCAAACCTATCTTTGAGTGATTGCCAAAAATCTACAAGATCTTCTTTTGTTATATATTGATCTTTTAAACCATCGTGGATATGGTGGACCAAAAATATCATAGCATTAGTTTTTTGCTCTTCCGAAGTCGTTTTCGACTTATCGATGATATCAAGGAGCTTTTTTCCTTGTAAGTGCAATTTTGCTTCAACTGTCCATCTCATATAATTATTTTCAGATATATCAAGGGCAATAATCTCGAGTTTAACCAAATTTGACATGATTACTGCACAATAATTTAACAACAATAAATTTTATTATTCAACATAACATTATTTAAAATCCATAAAAATAAATTATATAAGCAATTGCAAGAAATAAAAATGCATAAGTAAGAAGAATCATGCTCTTAATAAAATCATTTGGGGAAAAATCTTTCACAAAAATGATATAAGCGGATAACAATAATATTACAAGATAATAATTAAAACCAAGATAGACATTATAAATTTTAAAGAAAAACTTGGAAGATAGAGAAAAAAAAATTTTGTGAAGAAAATGAATGAGAGATAAATGAATTTATAGGTTGAAAAGTTTTATGTGTAGACGTTGGGAATAGTGATTAAAGCCGTTGGAAAATTATATATGTATAATTTTTTTTCATAACCGTTAGAAAATATAACCAAATAAGTTTATCAAAATTAATATTTACCAAAAATATCATGAATCAGTCAAGTTATAGAAAGGGATAATCACATATTAGGCATTGATTATGATTAAAATAAATTTGAAATATATTGTTTGTCTTCTAGACAAATTTATTTTATTTATTTCTTTTGTTTTACTGTTCTTCAGGATCATTTTGTAAATGTCTTCGACACATTTATTATTTTATTGTTCTTCTGGAACAGTTTGTAAATGTCTGCTGGACATTTAAAAACAATGACCTGAGGAGACATAGCCTACCATATGATCATTTTTCATTTAAAAAGGCATAGCCTACCATATAATCATGATCGTGGAGGCATAGTTTTCCGTAACGATCAGTTTGGGAAAAACAACATTTATCATCCCGAACAAAATATATTTGTATGGGGAGCAAATCACCCATACGGCACGTAGCTATTATAATAGCGTATAAAAACATAAAGTATATATAAATAGGTGTTAGTTACTTATGTAACAAAAGTATAAAAATGAAATTGGCAAAATTTAAACTTTACCTTTTTCTGGCGTGAGGTTAATCGTGCTGATAACGTGTTATAAAATAACTTTTATATACATATATATTATATTATTATATATTATTTTTGTATGGATGAAATAAGGAGTGTAACGTGAGTAATAACGATGAACTTGTGTTTTTGTGTTATATTCAATAACTCAATCCCTTCTTTTGTATTTATACTGAAAGGGAAGCCGTGAAATACAAAAATATTTACAATAGCTAATTATAACACCTATGAACCTATAAGCCTATAAAATATATATTTATATGAGAGAAATATTTTTTTTTGGGGTGAAATTATGAAATGGAAATTGTACATTGTGACTAGGCATTCATATAGTTTCCTCTATTCTTCTATGTAGATAACCTCCAAAAAAGTGACAAGGCATTCATATAATTGCTATACAAGCAATTCCACTTTCATCTTACTTTCTTCTCCTTGCAACCTTTAAAGGTTCCGCCTCAAATTCCGAGTCGTTTTCATCGTCAAGGTCATAATGAGTTTTATATCAGAAAGCCCTCAATCTGCCTCGTCTTCCTTTGCTTCTACTTCTGCTCCTATCTTCTCCAATTCCTTTGCCACTCGGTCTGTTCTCGCTCTCTCTTTTTGTTTATACCTTTTATGCAATCTTACTGAGATTATTACTTGCCCGGTTTATGAAGTATTCGTTTTTACCATATGAAATTTGCAGCATATGTTCAGACGTTGCGGGAGACATCACAATTGTTGTTGATGGAGAGCCATTTTTACTCCACAAGGTTAGTGATCTGTTCTTTTTTTTTTTACACACGCAAAATGCTCGACGATATTCGATTTATGGAGTTTGAAATAATTTTGCAGTTTCCATTGGTGGCTCGGTGTGGAAAAATCAGAAAAATTGTGGCAGAAATGAAGGAATCATCTCCAAAACTCTCTCATACAGAGCTTAGGGACTTCCCAGGTGACTCTAAGACGTTTGAGCTCGCTATGAAGTTCTGCTATGGCATCAACTTCGAGATCACTATCTCCAATTTAGCTGCTCTCCGCTGTGCAGCCGCTTATCTTGAGATGACAGAGGACTTTAAAGAAGAGAATTTGATTGCACGGACGGAGACTTACCTCGAGCAAGTAGTGTTTCGCAGTCTTGAGAAATCTGTGGAAGTCCTCTGTTCCTGCGAGACACTTAACCCACAAGATATTGTTGAAACTGCCAACATTCCTGAAAGGTGTGTGGAGGCTATCGCTGTGAATGCTTGCAGAGAGCAGTTAGTATTGGGGCTATCACGGCTTAACCGTGGGAACGAGTCAGCGGAACACAAGCGAGGAGATAGTCAAGTGTGGTGGATCGAGGATCTCTCTGCTCTGAGGATTGACTATTATGCACGAGTTGTCTCAGCGATGGCGAGAACAGGCTTGCGGTCAGAGACTATCATCAAGTCTCTGATGCATTACGCTCAAGAATCTTTGAAGGGTATTCGAAACTGTAAGGAGCGGAGCAAGCTTGATTCGGGTACAATTGAGAACGAACAGAGAAATGTCGTTGAAGCCATTGTTAGTCTTTTCCCTATTGACAAAGTCCCTGTAAGTTTCCTCTTCGGAATGTTGAGGGTTGGGATTACCGTAGACGTAGCCACATCTTGCAGGCTCGAGCTTGAGCGGAGAATAGTTCAGCAGCTAGAAACAGTTTCTCTTGATGATCTTCTCATACCTGTCGTTCGAAATGGAGATTCCATGTACGACGTCGACACTATCCATAGGATACTCGTCTCCTTTCTGAATAGAATAGAAGAAGAAGAACAATACAATAAAGATGAGTGTTGTTACGAAAACGAAACGGAGAATCTCGTTGCGTCTGCGCGCCATAGTTCATTACTGAAAGTGGGTCGGATAATGGATGCTTACTTGGCAGAGATCGCACTAGACCCGTGTCTGAGTCTGCAAAAGTTCATGGCTTTGATAGAGATATTACCCAATTATGCACGCGTTATGGATGATGGATTATACAGAGCCGTTGATATGTTTCTAAAGGTATAGTTTTCTTCTAAAGTTGTGTTTCTGTTTCTGCAACTTTTCGTATTGATCGAATGTGAATGTCTTTGTGATGATCGTTAGGGACATCCATTGTTGAACGAACAAGAATGTAAGAGTCTCTGCAAATTCATAGACACTCAGAAACTTTCACAGGAAGCATGCAATCACGTGGCTCAAAACGATCGGCTACCAGTGCAAATGGTGGTTCGAGTTCTTTACTCTGAACAGCTGCGTATGAAGAATGATATGTCAGGAGAGTCGGGGGACGGACTATTGCTGTCATCTCAGATACTTAGTAGCGGGACTCCGAGCGGAGCTGTATCTCCAAGAGATACTTATGCATCACTGAGGAGGGAGAACAAAGAGCTGAAGCTGGAGATCTCAAGGGTGAAAGTGAGGCTGATCGAATTAGAGAAGGAGCAGATTTTGATGAAACAAGGGATGATAAATAAGTCAGGTAATGGAGGAACATTGCTGACCTCACTGTCTAAAGGGATTGGGAGGATTTCAATATTTGGTGGAGGATCTACGGAAGAGAAGCCGCGGAAGGCTAGCCGCAAATGTAGGTCGTCGAGGTTTGAGAGAAAAACCGGTAGGAACCGAACAGAATCTATGTTTAAGTTAGCTAGGAACATGTAGATACCATATGCATTCTCAACAAATTGGGGTGGTTCTTGAGTATTAGTATATTAACTTGTGAACAATTTTGTGCGTATTGGATTGGGATTTCTCATAAGTATTCTAAATAAAATTGATTTGTAAAAAGCATAACTCGATAGCTTTGTGGCAGATTTTCTGCATCAGTTTCAGTAGTTATTTTCTCATGAATGGATGAGACAGACTAGAACAATTGATCTCCTGCTTAAAATTGGTGATCCTTGAAAGATGCACAAGGTCAAAATGTGTCTCTTATTGAGGCGTAAGCAAAACGTTAAGTAAACTTGGAGATGATAGAATCATGCTTTGGAGGTTTGTGGAGCTCCAACAAGGCGCGTCCGGATCTGCAGAGATGGGAAGAAGAGTTAATGGCAAAGATTGGGATTGATGAGAAAACAAAAACATCCCAAAGCAAAAAGACCGAACCTGGGGAAGCTTCTGTCTGAAGGCGACGTCAAGTCTTGCGTCTAAAGTGTTCTCACAGACTATTTTGCCGTCTTGAGAGGCCAGCACCACCCCTCCCGAGCTTCACCATTCACACACCATCTTTATTCACACCATAGTTGGTGAAGAAAGAGATAGATAGAGATATAGAAAGAAGTATACCAGTGAGCCTCGTGAGAATCAGGTTGCTTAGGATTAGGAGGTGGAGGAAGGAAGACCTTGTCGTCGATGGTGATCTTAGGAGAGGGAAGCTTAGATTTTTCGGCGTACTGCTTTTTAGCATCATCTATGACCGATTCAACAAGCTTCTTGTCCATCTCTCTGCATCTCAGAAGCACTGATGGCTCTTTCAGGCGCAGCAAACTCTGTAAGCAGTAATATAATATAATGCTAAAGACGTGTCGATTTCGAGAGGAGAAAGAAATGATAGAAACAAACCTCAATGATGAGACCCTTGAGAAGCTTCTTGTAAGGGTTCTTGTCGTTGGAGACACGCAGAAGGTCTTTAGCTGCAGAGGCTTTAATGGCCATGACAACATCGTCTTGTGCTTGAAGGTACTTAATCCTACTTGCATTCAGTTCCGTGGAGTAATCTCTGAAGAGAAACATATATGGAATGAATTAAAGAGCCTTAAGGAAGAGGAGTAAGAGGATAGAGGTGGGGAAAAGGCTGACATTCGCTTGCGGATATCGACCTGCTTGAGCTTCCGGTCATAGTCTTGACGAAGCTTACGCTTTGCAGACTCGAGAAGCTGAAGTTTCTCAATGTTGAATTCCTCTTCTGCGGATATAGAGATCTCGTTTGCTTTCTCTTCTGCTTCTTGCCGGATGAACCGGACCATCTGCTGTACCTGCTTTGAGACATCCGCATCGTTCATCTCTCTCTATCTTCTATCTCAGACAACAACCATCACAACAAAACACTATGCTTTTATATAAATTGAGAACTCTCCGCTTTCTGATGCTTAATCTTCGTAATTGGACCATTGACTCTTTCTTCATACCTGTTTTTGGAATCCAGATTGTGTCATCCTTATGATGACATGTGTATTGTGTCTTACCTTACCGGTTAATGCCAGTTTGATCGATTTGGATAACATGTGAAACAAAAATATGCTAAGGTAGAGCCCATGTAGAGGCCATGATACAGGACAATAACGTTGTTATAAAGAGATGTAAGTAGTAAAAAAGTGATGAGTCCAAGCCGGGAACTTTGAATTCTGTACATAATAATAAACTTACATAGAAGTAACAATGGCAAAAGAAAAATGCTGCAAACTCATCTATAATAAGTTGCAGAAAGGAGAGCAAAATGAAAGAAGAGAACCGATGTCTCTCAAGACGATCGAGAAGAATCACTCAAACCCGCTTTCTTCACTCTTCTTTATCCCACTTCACTTGCCTTCCTAAAGCTACAAAGAACTCCATTGCTTCTAGTATCATCAATATCAGTAAGATGGAGAAAGTGAATGCGTACAAAACCTATTATTATTCCTCTGAGACAAATATAGCGTGTTCCATCCCAGGTGGCGATTGAGGAGGGACGGCTGATTCAAACTCAAGAAGGTGCCTTGCAGAGATACCCTCAGGCTTTTTGTCCTTTGATGGAAGGGATCCAGATGCAGTAGATCTGGATGAGTTGCTTGTGTGAATTGATGATAAGAACTTTTTCTTTGAAAGATTTGTAGAAACTGATGAGACAACCGAGCTGAAGACACCAGATTCTTTCAATGCTTGTATAACAACCTGCATTTACCAACAATGTAAGCAACTTTTTAGAATTGACTTGCAACAACTCACATTCCATAGCTGGTCTTTAGAGATTTATATAAGGAATTGCTGAGTATGGACTAACCATTGGTGAATAAATGCGAGTCAGAATACCCTTCCTAAGGAGTTTCGTCTTCACCTCTTTGTCGCCCCACACAACGTGTTCACGGTACCTAAACAGGAGACATTGCTCTCTTATCAAGACCACAAACTTTTTGAATCCAAAATAGGCCTTAAATTTTTTGTTCTGTTCAACGAGTGTCAAAACTTATATATGTCATAAGTACCCAAGAAAATGCAATTGTGCAGCTTAGGCTCTTACCAGCTTAACATTTCATCTTCAGTTGCTGTAGATGCAATTATAAATGCCTACAATGTCCATCATCCATACGGCATCGTTATTTGGTAAAAAGAAGTGGAATACAGATATTTTAAGAAATAGATTTCCAGAATATACGAGAATTTAAGAAAAATGATGCTCACCGATCTATCAAAATCCAACATAAAGCATCTCTTCACATCTTCTTTTGTAGGCTTGCAGCCGCATCGATCACGCCTGGATGTTAAGTCAGAAAATTTTGCATATGTGTAGTGCAGGACAGCAGCTTCCTCCAATTTGATCTCACTAGCAAGAATTATCAAGTTAGTTTTACATAAACATTAAAAACAGAAAAATTAACTAAGTAGTGGACCGTGACTAAACTACAGTGTTAACTCCCTTAAGCAACTTACATAGTTCTATAGTTAACTAACAAGCAAGTCTTATCATGTTCCTCAACCAATAAAAAATTTGCTTATGTTCGAATATATGATATACGTACTTGGGAGTTTTCATGTAATTATGCCATCTGTGTGCTCCATTTGGACGGAGGTGATCTTGAATCCGGGCAATTGATTTGCCGTTACCATAAGTTAAAAAGTAATTTGGATTATTTCTTGTTGCTTCTTTGTACATTCCAAAATATGTATCTTTTGGAAGATGATCGTAATTCTTCTTGAACATTGACACCTGCATGCATCAAACATATCTCAGAAGTAATATTAACATAAAGAAAACAAACAAAAAACATTGTTGGTATCACACTCTTCAAATTTAACCTACTGTCTTATGTACATAGAGAAAAAAACGAGTTATACCTCTGTAAAAGGATCCTTGATATCATCTCGTTCTACACTGCTTTCCTGAAGATAACAAATTCCAAAACAATTATTCATAGCTGAGCCCAGATCATATAAGGAACTATACTCACAAAACTATCTGAATATAAGCGATTCAAGAAATTTAAATCCAATGTCACTTACATAATTTGGAAATATGACCATATCCACATTTGGAGGAACATCAAGCAGCAACTGTCTCAATGAATACTCACGAGCACCTGCTGGGTATATTAGCTCATCTGTGTCAAGATGAAGTATCCACTCCATGCCCGCATCCTGGTATTTAGTAAGACCAAAAAGAAAATGGATATAACATGAGACATGAACAAAACTTAACCAGATAAGATCTAAAAAACTACATACCCTTGCCATGACAATAGCCATTTCCATGTTGAGAGATTGTTTGACAAATAACTCATAATTACAGGGCTTATAAAAGAAAGAGGCCAGCCACGTCTCATTCCAAATACGGCTGATGAAGCACAGAAAAACAAGACAGTCAATGACTAGTAGTAAGTACAACAATGCTAGAATTCTCAGAACATAGAAAATATGCACTTAGTGCCTTCCAGATCTAAAGCTTTGATGCAAATATGAAATGGCATAGCTTACTGACCTCTTTGCCTGCTTCTCTTCAAGCTCTTTCGTCCTGTATATTACCTTAACCCCCTGAAAAAGACATTGGACCACATTTATTGGGAATAACTTGTCTCAAACACAAGTGTCCTATCTAAATTATGCCTACAGGACTAAACTAAGTAATGGAACCGAAAAAGTAGTTGAACTCACAGGAATAGACTCAAGCACTTTTGAAATACTCGGAGTAGCAGCTTTCCCTTCTACGAAAAGGAAAAATGTGGAGACACCTAGAACCTTATGGTAGAACATCCATGGTAGAATCTGATCCAATCCAGCTGATGTGCTAGTTGTAATACATATCTGTAACAGTTACAATGTCAGAATCCTAAACATGTATGGAAACCAAAAAATTGGGTCTTTGCAAAGACAGATCTGATCAAGAAATCAAATTTTTGGGTTCTCAAATCTCTATGATCCAAAGAAGAACAAATAGATGTTCAAATAGAATGGAATTTGGAAGTCCAGATCGATCCAAAAACTTAAAGTCAGGGGAATTTAAGTATACCTTAGGCTTTAAACTAGCATCAACACCAAACTTCCAATCACCATAGTAAGGAAAAGAAGGAGAAGAGCTGCGAACTAGATTGGAACAGTCAGAGGAAGATTGATGAGCCTTTGGGGAGACAGATGAAACAGTCTCCATGCCAGGAAACACTTCGTGATTGAGATCAGAGCCTCCAGGAACCGAGATAGAGGACCGAACAGAAGCAGAGGCAGGATCAACGAGCCCACCGCCTCGCCATTGGAGGATAAAGGCGAGACAAGCAAGGGAAACTGGAAGTAAAGTAAGGAGAAGAAGAAGCCTAGAGACAAAAGAGTGGGTTGAGGAAGAAGAAGAAGATGAGGAAGATGCAGAAATTAGTGGAGCTCTGTGATGGTGGTTCGATTTCATTGTGAGCTTCACGAATTTGAAAACAAAAACAAATGTCAAGGAAGAGGAAGGACTTCTGATTCTGGGATCCTTCTTCTTTTTGTTTTCTTTCTTGTTTTTTGGTCGTCACCGATTCTGAGATCTAAATATATGAAATTGAACCGTATAATCAAATAATCTCTCCTTTATTATCTTTAAATATTCAGAGATCCTCTTCTATTTTTGCATAATTCCTTCACATAATGTTATAAATATAAATAGGAGAGTACTCGGTGACTAATTTTAAGACGTTTAGTCTTATATATTATATATTTTATACTCATTCAAATAATGTTAAATTAGTGTAGTGGTTAAATAACTTTGTATGACTCATATTATGGTAGTTTGAGACTGATTAAACATTCTAAGGTGTCGTGTTTTAGAATAGCGATCATTATAGATAGTTTGCTAGTTATAATTAACATCAAAATAATATTTAACTTATATAAAATTAATGTTTAAGAGAAAAATTTCTTTTATTTTTATTTAAACATTTAATAGTTTTTTTAAAAAATATAATATTAATTATATTAGATAGAAATTAATCAGATATAAATAGAATTAGACGGAGATTATTTGGATTACGCGAGGATCAATTGAATAGCCGATTTTAACAACCATATATATATTAATCGACTCGGTTGGTTACCGTCTAGCGCCTATACAGAGGATTAATCGGGGCGGGCGAATTTTTTGAACAGTGCTTAATCCATGATTACGTTAAATTCGGGATAAACCTAATTAATTCGAACATCCAAAAACTGAATTACGTATTAATCTAATCCGATGCTTAAAGCCCATTAAGATTTGGGCTGGGCCTTGTTATATGTGTTGTATAGCTCCGATTGGATCGCTACTCGTCATTACTTACATATATATTTGTTTTTATTTTTATTTTTCTTCTTTTGTTCTCCATCACCTTTCTCGTTCACTTGCCTCAGATCTGGCAGCGATTTCATTTGGTCTTCAGTCTCTATTTCGTCTCGATATTCTTCCTCTCTCTTCTGGCCATTGAAGGTCCCGTCTCGGCCGCGGATCTGATTTTGGCCCCGGATTTTTTTCTTGCTGCGATCTGTGGTCAAACATGGCGGCAGCTAACGCCCCCATCACTATGAAGGAGGTCCTGACGGTGAGTTCTCGTGTCTCTTCACTCTTCTCTTGATATGTGTATTTCCTGGAATCTAGCGTGATTTTGAACGATTAAGATGGTTCTGTTGCTTCACACTCTGATTTCTGATAATTAAGTTCTGGTCAGACTGTTGATTGATTGATTTCAGTTTCCTACTTTTGAATTCTGCTCGATCGTTGATTTCTAGTTTAGGAAATGCATGTATCTGATCAGATTTCTCTAAATATGCTCAGATCTGTGTTTCGTTGATTTTTCGATCCTGAATTTGAAGTTGTTATGTAGTGCAATGTAATTACAGAATCGGATCTCGTAACTAAGTAAATAAACTATGTGACTTGACGCTTCATTGTAATTTTTCCAGCTTCCGAGCATCGGGATCAATCAACAATTCATTACGTTTACAAATGTTACTATGGAGTCTGACAAGTATATATGTGTACGAGAGACGGCACCACAAAACAGTGTTGTAATTGTAGACATGAATATGCCGATGCAGCCTCTACGGAGGCCTATTACTGCAGATTCTGCTCTTATGAACCCAAACTCGAGGATCCTTGCCTTAAAAGGTATTTGACTATGTTCTTTTATAGGAACAACCGGTGCCGTGCTTATCACTTATAACACCCACTAGAGTTTCCTTTTGAAGTGTTTTTCCGAACTACCATTGGTAATCGCTACTTCGATTTGTTAACAACATATGCTATCTATTTCAGATAGGATGCTTTTAATTTTTTCTTGTTCCCGACTTTTATTCATGCCTTCATATTGGATTAAATGATCAAACCATGTGATATACAAGTTTGAACGAATTAGCCTTATTTTTCTGGCAGTATTTGTATCGCTTGATAAAATATCTATTGTGTTAATTAGTATGGAACGGTAACTACGTTCATCGAGATTATCCTCAGTCCTATTGCATACAAACCGGCTCTATGGTTTATCCCAACATGTTATTCTCTAGTAGTTCTGTATTATCTACTTTGTGTAATTAGAACAGATATATTGTTCAGAGCGGAAATTTCCTTATATTGGATATAAGCATAATCTATTTTTCCCTACTTAGTCACTTTTTCTTTACTTTATATATAGCTCAAGTTCCAGGAACTACCCAGGATCATTTACAGATATTTAACATTGAAGCAAAAGCGAAGTTGAAGTCACATCAGATGCCTGAGCAGGTGCCTGTTGATGCAAAATCTTGTAAATCTTTCCTGTTGTGCAGTTGATGTAGACTCTGATTTTTTTGCCAATCTTTCATGTTTTACAGGTTGCCTTTTGGAAGTGGATTACACCTAAGATGTTGGGACTGGTCACAGCGAATTCCGTGTATCATTGGTCAATTGAAGGTTGTTGTTTTTCAACTTTCTTCTTCTTCATATAACATGTATTTGTTTCTAATTTTGCTTTGATCTATTATAGGTGATTCTGAGCCGGTTAAGATGTTTGATAGAACGGCCAATTTGGCTAACAATCAAATTATCAACTATAAGTGCTCACCCAATGAGAAGTGGTTGGTTTTAATTGGAATTGCTCCTGGCTCTCCTGAGGTAGGTTTATGGCTCCACGTATTAGCTTGAATAATGACATTAAAAACTGCTGTCATGTTATAAATTCTTGACTGATTTTTTCATGATCAATTATCTTCTGTAGAGACAACAATTGGTTAAAGGGAATATGCAGCTTTTTTCTGTAGATCAACAGCGGAGCCAGGCCCTTGAGGCACATGCTGCGTCATTTGCACAATTTAAGGTAACTACTTGGTTTTTTGGCTAGTTCATTCTATCATATAATCTTGAACTGTAGTTTAACTTGCTACGTTATTAATTTTAGGTCCCTGGGAATGAGACTCCTTCTATTCTTATATCATTCGCAAGCAAGAGCTTCAACGCTGGACAGATAACATCAAAATTGCATGTCATTGAGCTTGGTGCCCAACCTGGTTAGCTTCCCCTATCTAATATATATGTATATATATTTTAAGCTGTTATCTAATATTTCCGATTGCATTTTGAGTTGGTATATATATGATCTCTAAATGTGGGCGATAATTTTTGCAGGAAAACCATCATTTACAAAAAAACAAGCAGATCTGTTTTTCCCTCCTGATTTTGCAGATGATTTTCCTGTTGCCATGCAGGTTTGTTGTTGCATTAGAATTTTAATTATTTTCGGAAGTTGTTATTGAAAATGTCTTGGCGTTAAGTCTTTTTTATTTTTCTGACAGGTCTCTCACAAATTTAACTTGATATATGTTATCACCAAGCTTGGCCTGTTGTTTGTATACGATCTAGAGACTGCTTCTGCTATCTACAGAAATCGGATTAGTCCAGACCCAATTTTTTTAACTTCTGAAGCTTCCTCAGTTGGGGGATTCTATGCCATTAATAGGCGAGGACAAGTTCTTTTGGCAACTGTTAACGAGGCTACCATCATACCTTTTATTAGTGGCCAAGTATGTTCATGTTTTATAGTCTGTTTTTCTGTTATAAGCTACCATGTCATCATGTTATGCTAAGAAGTCTATGCTTTTGTATCACAGTTGAACAACTTGGAGCTTGCTGTCAACCTTGCAAAAAGAGGAAACCTCCCTGGTGCAGAAAATCTGGTAAGCCGTGCTTATTTTTTAGCGGTTATCTTGGTGAAGTAATTATTGAATAAAGAATACTATCATGGAGAAAAAGAATTTCATTTGGTGATGTAAAATTTCTCATATTCAGTTCGGATGTTGCAGGTTGTCCAGCGTTTCCAAGAGTTGTTTGCTCAAACAAAGTACAAGGAGGCTGCTGAGCTTGCTGCTGAATCTCCTCAAGGAATTCTAAGGACACCTGATACAGTGGCCAAATTCCAGGTATCTATTCCATATCCAAGCAACGAATCATGCATGAATATGTTTATTTATTATCAAATGTGGGTAACACCAAATTGAATCCGCACTGTACTATTTTACAGAGTGTTCCTGTACAAGCTGGGCAAACTCCTCCATTGTTACAATATTTTGGGACTCTTTTGACTAGAGGGAAGCTCAATTCATATGAGTCATTGGAACTATCTCGGCTTGTTGTGAATCAAAATAAAAAGAACCTTTTGGAAAATTGGTTGGCAGAGGATAAGTTAGAATGCAGTGAAGAACTTGGTGACCTTGTCAAGGTAATTTTTAAATGGATAGTTTTATTCTATAACGTGTGATAATCTCTTTGAGTATGCTGTGACGACAAACCTTTTTATTCCAGACTGTGGATAATGATCTTGCTCTGAAAATATACATCAAAGCCCGAGCGACTCCAAAAGTCGTAGCAGCTTTTGCGGAAAGAAGGGAGTTTGACAAAATTCTGATTTACTCAAAGCAGGTAAGTAACAAGATCTATAGTTTTCCCTCCAATGTTTTGGTTATCCTAATGTTCATTTCTCATGAAGTACCATTGTTTCATATTGTTACTTCAGGTTGGGTACACACCTGATTACATGTTTCTTCTGCAAACCATTCTCCGTACAGATCCTCAGGTTAGTATGGTGCACTTTTTGTACTTACAACATAGTAAAACTATAAACGAACTCGTTTACTGGATATTTGTTGCATACGCTCAGGAATAGTCATGAATCAGTTAACTTGTTGAATATCTTGACCTGACGTTATTTAAAATGAAGAAATTGCGTTTGTTTGTAATTAATTGTCTTTTAACTGTAATCTGCAGGGAGCCGTAAATTTTGCTCTAATGATGTCTCAAATGGAAGGGGGTTGTCCAGTTGACTACAACACCATCACTGATCTTTTTCTTCAGGTAGTGAACAAGCATACATTTTTGTATGCACAAAAGATTGTAGTGCATTACTTGTTCTACTCCTATATACAGAAATATATAATGTAGATTTTATGTACTAAGTCTTCAATTTGTGTATATTCAGAGAAATCTGATCCGTGAAGCGACTGCTTTCCTTTTGGATGTACTGAAGCCAAATTTACCTGAGCATGCTTTTCTGCAAACTAAGGTTGAAAATAGCTGCCACTTTGTTCCTCTTTGTGCTTTCTCTATTTGCCTTCTTTCCTTGAACCTTTGAGATCAATTGTCAACACAGGTTCTGGAGATCAATCTGGTAACCTTTCCCAATGTGGCTGACGCGATATTAGCAAATGGGATGTTCAGCCACTATGACAGGCCTCGTGTTGCTCAACTTTGTGAAAAGGCTGGACTTTATATCCAATCCTTGAAGGTTGGTGCTCGTTGTTTACCTTTTACCCTGTCTCAATAATTGTATAATTTTTTCTTCTTCTAACATCATTTCCTTTTGATTTATGCAGCATTACTCAGAGTTACCTGATATAAAACGTGTAATTGTGAACACACATGCTATCGAGCCACAGGTAGTACCTTTGAAATATGTTTTGGTTGCTAAACTCCTGGATGGGCAAGTCCTTGCATAACACGCTTCTCAATATGCAGGCTCTTGTTGAGTTTTTTGGCACTCTTTCTAGTGAGTGGGCTATGGAGTGCATGAAGGATCTTTTGCTGGTCAACCTGAGAGGCAACCTACAAATAATCGTTCAGGTAAGTAGTCTATGGTATGATGAATTTTTTTTCATTAATGTGACACTAAGCTGTCCATATGATTTATGATTGCAGGCTTGCAAGGAGTACTGCGAACAACTTGGTGTCGAAGCATGTATCAAGCTCTTTGAGCAATTCAAGTCATATGAAGGGCTATACTTTTTCCTAGGTTCATATTTGAGTATGAGGTAATTTATAGAGAATCTACTGTGATTCCTATAAACGAGCACGACTCTTGTTTTGTATGCTTATGATTAATACGTTTCCCTCTGAAATAGTGAGGATCCGGAGATTCACTTCAAGTACATTGAAGCAGCTGCCAAGACTGGTCAAATAAAGGAGGTTGAGCGTGTGACTAGAGAGTCTAACTTCTATGATGCTGAAAAGACGAAAAACTTTTTGATGGAAGCTAAGCTTCCTGATGCCCGACCTTTGATAAATGTCTGCGACCGTTTTGGCTTTGTGCCTGATTTAACTCATTACCTCTACACAAACAACATGCTTCGTTACATTGAAGGCTATGTTCAGAAGGTATAAGGTTTTGTATGACTATTTGTAATGCGTTGGAGTTGGTCTTTTGGTTAAATATTTATATGTGCTTTTTCTTTCAAAGGTGAACCCTGGGAATGCTCCCTTAGTTGTCGGGCAGTTGCTTGATGATGAATGCCCTGAAGATTTTATAAAAGGCCTCATTCTCTCTGTTCGGTCATTGCTCCCAGTCGAACCACTTGTTGAGGAATGCGAGAAGAGGTTAACCTTTTGATCATCTCGGTTCTGTTCATTATTATGTTTGTTTGTTCTGGAAGCTCTAATATGTTTCTGCTTGTTCAGAAATCGACTCCGTCTCCTCACTCAGTTCTTGGAGCATCTAGTTAGTGAGGGAAGCCAGGATGTGCATGTCCATAATGCCTTGGGTAAAATTATCATAGACAGTAACAACAACCCTGAGCACTTCCTGACCACCAACCCCTACTACGACTCTAAGGTTGTTGGTAAATACTGTGAGAAACGTGATCCTACTCTGGCTGTTGTGGCATACAGAAGAGGGCAGTGTGATGAGGAACTTATAAATGTCACCAACAAAAACTCTTTGTTCAAGTTACAAGCCAGGTATCTGATTATTGCTTAAAATTCTTGCTTATTTCACACTGGTTTGTCTGCAGATTGTTCATTCACGAGTTTCCAACTGTAGGTATGTAGTGGAAAGGATGGATGGTGATCTCTGGGATAAGGTTCTCGAGGAAAGCAATGAATACAGAAGACAGCTTATCGACCAAGTTGTGTCTACTGCTTTGCCTGAAAGCAAGAGTCCAGAGCAAGTTTCTGCAGCTGTTAAAGCATTCATGACGGCTGATTTGCCACACGAGCTAATTGAGCTTCTTGAAAAAATCGTCCTTCAAAACTCTGCCTTCAGTGGAAACTTCAATCTGCAAAATCTGCTTATATTGACAGCTATTAAGGCAGATCCATCTAGAGTTATGGATTACATCAACAGACTGGACAACTTCGATGGACCTGCTGTTGGAGAAGTGGCAGTAGAAGCCCAATTGTATGAGGAAGCATTTGCTATTTTCAAGAAGTTTAACTTAAATGTTCAGGCTGTTAATGTATTGCTGGATAACGTCAGAAGCATTGAGCGTGCTGTTGAGTTTGCCTTCCGGGTTGAAGAAGATTCTGTTTGGAGCCAAGTTGCTAAGGCGCAACTCAGGGATGGACTAGTCAGCGATGCAATTGAGTCCTTTATCCGCGCTGATGATGCCACTCATTTCTTGGAGGTTATACGTGTTTCTGAAGATGCTGATGTCTATGATGACTTGGTGAAGTACCTTTTGATGGTTAGACAGAAGGTGAAGGAACCCAAGGTTGACAGTGAGCTTATCTATGCATATGCAAAGATTGATAGGTTAGGTGAGATAGAAGAATTTATTTTGATGCCAAACGTTGCTAGCCTACAAAATGTTGGTGATCGCTTATATGATGAAGCTCTCTATGAGGCTGCAAAAATAATTTATGCGTTCATCTCAAACTGGGGTAAGTTAGCCGTCACACTTGTGAAGTTGCAACAGTTCCAAGGTGCTGTTGATGCTGCAAGGAAAGCAAACAGTGCAAAGACATGGAAGGAAGTCTGCTTTGCTTGTGTTGATGCGGAGGAATTCCGATTGGCCCAGATCTGTGGTCTTAACATTATCATTCAGGTGAATAAATACCTGAGCTTAGTTATCGTAAAATCTAAATTTTCCTCATATGGTTATTAAATTATAGTTTTGTATGATATTAGTATAGATGAATGTATTTCAATTATAGTCGCTTAATCGTTTGGTGGTTGATAGGTGGATGACTTGGAAGAAGTCAGCGATTACTACCAGAACAGAGGGTGCTTCAATGAATTAATTTCACTTATGGAGAGTGGACTTGGGCTGGAACGTGCTCACATGGGTATTTTTACCGAGTTGGGTGTACTCTATGCTAGATATCGTTATGAGAAACTTATGGAACACATCAAGTTATTTTCAACTCGCCTCAATATTCCTAAGCTTATACGAGCCTGTGACGAACAACAGCACTGGCAAGAACTTACCTACCTGTACATTCAGTATGACGAGTTTGATAATGCTGCAACCACTGTCATGAACCATTCTCCTGAAGCATGGGAGCACATGCAATTTAAAGACATTGTTGCTAAGGTAGCTAATGTTGAGCTGTACTACAAAGCTGTGCACTTCTACTTGCAAGAGCATCCTGATCTAATCAACGATCTTCTCAACGTGCTTGCCTTGCGGTTAGACCACACTCGTGTAGTTGATATCATGCGAAAGGTTAGAACCTGACTGATCATTTATTTTTTTTCTATAAAGACAACTGAGCTGCGTTATTTAACAAATTTTTCTTCTGATCACAGGCTGGTCACTTGCGTCTGATCAAGCCATACATGATTGCAGTCCAGAGTAACAATGTCTCTGCTGTTAATGAAGCTCTGAATGAGATATACGTGGAAGAAGAAGACTATGATAGGTTGCGCGAGTCTATTGATTTACATGACAGCTTTGACCAGATTGGCCTTGCTCAGAAGGTAAAGTTCACTCCTACTACACCTTTTATTATCTTCTCTCTTTGGTAAAATAACAGAATGGCTAAGCGATGATGTAATCTTTCTGTAAATGGTGAGAACAGATCGAGAAACACGAGCTTGTTGAAATGAGACGTGTGGCTGCTTACATCTACAAGAAAGCAGGTAGATGGAAGCAATCAATTGCTTTATCAAAGAAAGATAATATGTACAAGGACTGTATGGAAACTGCTTCACAATCCGGCGAGCATGAACTTGCGGAACAACTATTGGTTTACTTCATTGAACAGGTATGATTATGGTTAAGCATTTAGGAGGAGATGCTACCTCTAGCTACTAATATTACTGATCCAGAAGATGAATATAATATTCTTCTCTTCTTCTGTGCTTACTACAGGGCAAAAAGGAATGTTTCGCTACATGTCTCTTTGTATGTTATGACTTAATCAGACCAGACGTGGCTTTAGAACTTGCCTGGATCAACAATATGATGGACTTTGCCTTCCCGTATCTTCTCCAGGTGATCTATCCTTACACATATACACTCTTTCGAGTCTCCTGCCGGATGAGATGGAATAAATTCTTCTAATCCTGTCTATTTCTTTTGCAGTTTATCCGAGAATACTCGGGCAAAGTGGATGAGCTAATCAAGGACAAGATCGAGGCACAAAAAGAGTCGAAAGCCAAAGAGCAGGAAGAAAAGGAGGTCATGTCTCAACAGGTACTGCTTATTACCTATACTCAAAACTCTATCTTTCTCTTTGTCTAAATTCACTTTCAGGAGTTTATGGGTTTATAATTTTCTTCTTTTATAAAACAGAACATGTACGCCCAACTATTGCCACTTGCGTTACCCGCACCACCAATGCCAGGAATGGGAGGTGGTGGTGGATATGGTCCGCCACCACCAATGGGCGGAATGCCAGGAATGCCTCCGTCCATGCCACCATATGGAATGCCACCGATGGGTGGCTACTAAGACGCACCAACTTATGTTTTAATATCCGATTTTGGAAAAAGTTGATCAGAAACAACCCATAGAGTCGTCAGCCCACTTTACTTAGGGCGGTGTTCGTCTTTGACCAAAAATTTGTCTGGGAATAATGTGGATAATAACACCTACTTTCATTGTAATATTCTGTGAGGGCTTGTTAGGCGAGTCATTTTTTCTTTTCGAAGCCATTTTTCTCATTGTACTCATGAGTTTGTAGTTGTACCTTCTTTCAGCTTTTCATCTATATTTGATTTTCTATTTTTTAAACCGTTTTCCACAAAATTGATCTAAGCATACTAGTGGAGTGAAATATCGTCTAATGTTGAAACGCAGCAGAAGATACGCCCTTCGCTTTTGAAACACAGCATTCGATCCACCCCACATTTTGTTAACATTCAGCCAGAGACGTTTATTATAAGTAACTCTTATAAGTTGAAGATCATTATGAATGGTAAAATGGCAAGAAATATTCAACCGGTGGAATCTATCAATGGTTAAAGGAAGTCTGGTGCTATGGAAAATCACTTGCTATGATTATTGATGTTGCACTAGAATTTGTGTCCCATTTTCTTATATTTCTTTTCTTCATGTTCTTTGCGTTTGGAAGGGAATTTATATACTGCAAAAGCTGCGCAGGCAGCTTGAGAGCTTGTCCAACAAGAAAGCATCTGGACCAATGTTCATTGTGACTTGCATAAGCGAACATTAACATTCAAACTTGTTGAGATGAGTTATAGGAAGCTTCTCACATGCAGGTGACCAGAAGATTCCAAGTTCAAACTATATTACCAGTATATGTATCCTTTGCTTAAATCCCAATTTACATCCATGGGTTATGTTTTATATGAACAATACAATGCTCGACTAGAGCAATTCAATCCGTAGTTTAATGGTTATCAGTTTACCAGTTTACTAAACCGATCACAACTTTTCTCGCATTGACACATATATTTTTTTAGGATTGTAAGAGAAGATATAGAACCAATACAAAAGCTAAGCCAATAGATTTAAATCAAATGAAAAACAAAACCAAAGGATTTAACTTACATTTGATAGAACCATAGGATTCTCTACATGATCCAAATAGCTACGGATATAAGGAGAGTTAATTTCAATCACAACTTTTTTGGCGTTGTCCTTCTTGGAATCATATCTGGTAAGAAGAAAGGGCGAATGGAACTGCAGAGCAGTGCAAATATAAGATGGCCCGTACTAAGTATACCCATGAAATTCACTTTATTAATCCAATCTAAATATGTCCACGAAGGAACAGAGTGAGAAACTTTTAATCATTCTTCTTTTTTGGCATCTCGTAGAACCCACATATTAAGTTTAGTGTTAATCGTCTGACGGGATAAAGCTATCTTTCCGCCATAGTTCACTAGATCAAGCAGTAGCACTAGGCGCTGGATCTCCTGATGTGATATTGGGCAGCTCCACTTCAAACTCAACCTCAAGACTTAACCGGTGCAGTTCGAGTACAACTTTAACAACAATGAAACAAGGAAATGGCTATGAACCCAAAGAGAAGAGCGATCAAATATAACACACTCATACCTTGATGCTTGAAATGAGCATTCAAGAAGATTAACCAAAGAGTGTGTAGCTTGATTGTACTATTTTTCCCTTAAGTGAGTTTTATCCCATTGGGTTTTCTCCTTAAGGTTTTTAATGAGGCTTTTGGGTTATACTATCAAGAGGCTCTTTGGTTAATAAGATTCTAAGCCAAATAAAAGCCCAAAAACGTGGCTTAGAGTCCAAAGGTTCAATAAGAAGTCAAGATGAGAGTTTAATAATGTTGAAGTTTCAAGCTAACTTTTATTGTTATTACATTTTCGAGAATATCTTGGGAGTGTGTCCAAGACTTCTCATCTTTTCATTTTCCCTTTAAATTTTGTGGCCTCTAATAGAATAAACAACAAACTTTGAATCAAAAAATGTCTTCTCAAATTTGTTCACTCATTGGTGTGTAATATCCAGAGAACCAACGGAATATCGAAGGCCTTCCGCATCCTTCGTGCGACCTAATGATCCATCTCGGCTTCTTCTTCATCTTTGTGGTTTAGAGCAAACCAAATCTATTCTCTTAACTCCTTATGAAGTGTTCGATCATAGGAGGATCTCATCATCTCCTCAGGTAACTTAACGACACTGAAGTCTTCAGATGTAACATCAAAACAGATTAAATATCTTTTACCTTTGATCGTAGCATAATAATATACAACCCCGTCGATGCATATCTTTTCATATATAATAGAAGGAATATGGGGATGCTTGCATGCGATCTTCCTCCACTTTTGTTTAGGTCCTAGAGTGAAATCTTGATGCTCGATATCGGAAACTACATTTTCATATTGATATCTTTGTAACACCGTTATGCACAACACTTTGTATAGATCATTCACAAGATCATATCCCAAAAACGAGAATAATGCACTTGTCGTGGTTTCTACTCTTGGCAAAGTTATGAATTGGCATGTGCTAGTATTTCCAATATTCATTTCATCTTGATTTTTTTGATGGCAGATCAAGCCGCGGCCGAGTGCAGAAACACCAGACGCGTTTATGTAATCATACTGATGAAAAACTATGCTCACCCTTTGATGATCAGAAGATTGATCCTCCTGGGAGTAGGAATCTAAGAACAGCGTGTCATCTTTGTTATAGACGAAAAGTAGATGCGGCCGAGTTAAGGATCGAGTCATATACAACTTGATGAAATCTTTGCTGCGGATTATCGATGCCCAGTGTTTTGATACGAAGCTGAGCTTGGCTATTGACTTTGCCTGCAATTTCAAGAGTATCTCTATTTTCAGATCCAAAGAAAGTATCAAAAATGGATATTTTTCATTGTCTCTTTTCGTCATGGCTAGTCGTCAACTTCAACTCCTCACTGTTTCGTATTTTGTTGTTTTGTCTCTCTTTACCCTAAAAATTCTACAACTCTTTAAACCTAATAACTTATTCACGCCGACGTTACATTTAATTTAGTTGTAAACAAAAACCTCCTATTTTATATTCTTTTACATAAAAGTCCTCTTGTTTTTCTCTTACAATAAATAATGAAAATTATAATTTTGCTATCTCGGTACTTCCATTGATATTTGCAAAACCTAAACAAAACGTTCATAACTAGACAAATCTAGTGGCTTCTATTGATTTTCTGTTTCATAGCTACCAACGGAAGTCTCTTGCCTCTTAATCAAGTAACAGTCGACTCTTCACGCCATTTTTAGTTTCTCCTATTACGTTGATCTTTCTTAGCCCTAAATAGTGTGCACAAAACAAAAAAGTAAAAAACAAAAACCCTAATAAATAAATTTTCAAAAATATTATGATCATCAAATAAATTAAAATAATATGATTATATAATTGATGTTTAAAATTTGTAAAAACATAAATATCAAGTATCTTTTCTAGAGATTAAGTCGTTTTCCTTTGGTGAATTTTGAAGACTAGAAACTAGCCATGGTCATATTATCTGAGATCCATCCTGATCCATCCTAAAATTTCGGGTATCCGGAATACACAGATCCGGATCCTTGTAATAAAAATTACGGATCCGCAGGTACGGATCCGGATGCGACCCGACTTAGAAAATTTAGTGTATGATTTTTAATAATACGTAATAGTTCTATTAAATAATTTTAAATGTGTTTATGTATAGGTTCATTTAAAATTTTTGAATTATGAANATTTAAAATTTTTGAATTATGAACTATATAATACTTTTAGATATTAATGTTGGAATTTAACATAAAATTATTTTTATTCTAAAATTTTAGTGATATATTAATATAAATTATAAGAAAAAATAATATATTTGGTATTTTGTGATTTT
>OVAX01002652.1:0-27149 GCA_900406405.1 Lepidium africanum | reverse complement strand
GAGTCCAATTAGGATCATTCTTGCATTTGCATAGCATTTGGAGCATTTCAGAAACTTTGGATCAATTTGGAGCACTTTGGGTCAATTCGGAGCATTTTGGAGCGAATAAGCATGAAGACTGCAAGTTAAGCCTAGAACTGAAGAGCTGGAGCCAAAACATCAAGAACTGAGGATTTTACATGCTAAGTACTCAGGACTCATCAAGCAAACTCATCATGCATAGGCGAGTTCAGACTCCCATACTTAGCCAAACTTCTAAATTTTCAAGACTGAACTCGCCACCACTCCCACCTGCATAGGCGAGTTCAGACTCCCATACTTTGCCAAAAATGCAATTTTTGGCTGAACTCTTCATGTACAACTCGCCAAGCACTGGCGAGTTCAACCCTCAACACTTAGCCAAATTTTAAAGTTTTCAATGTCCAACTCGCCATCACTCCCACCCGACACTAGCGAGTTCAACATTCCAGACTTAGCCAGAATTCATGTTTTTGAAGCTGAGCCATTTCAACTCGCCAAAGTGTGACGAGTGCAACCCAGATTGAGCATTTGCTTAAGCTGAATTTTCAAAAACTCAACCCCCAACTCGCCATGCACCCTGAAGAAACTTAGACCGACTTCATTTTATTTGACAGACTCTTTACTTTTGTTGACTTAAAATTAAGGCTTCCATGTTTTAAGCCCTATAAATACCCTTGTTTTAGCTGAAAACAGATATCCAAGTTTTAACCTAGTTTTTGCCTCTTTGAGAAAATTCCAGAATTCTCTCTGCCTCTTTCTTATTGTTCTTTGCTGTTCTTAGCGTTCTTATGAAATTCATGATTTCTACTTGAATCTCACCCTAGGTTGTTAGATCTCGTTTTTGTTTCTTTCTTTATGCCTTTAATCATGCCTTTTGGGTTTGTTGTTTCTATGAGTAGTGAGTAGTTTTGTTAGGGCTTAGTGAGGAGATGAAGTAGATCAGTTTTCTGGGTTTGTGATGTTTGTGTTTGAATATTGTCATAGGCTTTGCTAGATTGAATGTTCTTCATGTTTATTTTGACTTGATCACTCAAAATCTGATTCGTAGGCTATCTCTGCCCGAGAGGTGTTTGGTGATATGTTTGGCTTAGGTTCAGTTTCGGATTGACTCATTCTGGCCCAAGAGATTGGATGATCAGAGAGTCAGTTGGTCGTGTAGGATATACTTGCTAATGTAAGTTCAGGTGTGTAATCACCAAGAGATTGGGTTAGGATTGCGCCTGAGTTAAGATTTCATGACCACAAGAGTGGCTTGTTTACCTTAGTATTCTGATTTGCTGCTTAGGTTGTTAGACAAAATCATTACCCAGATTTCTGCTTAGTTCATTGACTTCACTCTCCTCAAAAGCACATCTTTATCTCATTACTGCAACTCGCCATCTGTATCTGCTGCTTGCTTACTCTGTTTCTGTATTTTATTTAGTCTCTGTTTTCAAGTTTCATATGTTTCTGCTCAGTTTGATTCTACTTAGTCATTTTTATGCCTGTTTTCTCTGTTTGTTTAGTTTTACCTTCTATTCCAGCTTAGTTCATTGCACTTGCTTGAGGCCAAGCAAGGACTAAGTTTGGGGGAGTTGATATTCATGCATTTTGCCCATTTTAGCTTCATAGTTTGCATTTATTTGCATTCATTCACATTCCATACTATGCATTTTAGAGTCCAATTAGGATCATTCTTGCATTTGCATTTCATTTGGAATATTTCATGAACTTTAGAGCAATTTGGAGCACTTTGGGTTAATTCGGAGCATTTTGCAGCAAAGAAGCCTGAAGACTGCAAGTCAGGCCTGAAACTGAAGAGCTTAAGCCAGTCAGAGTGCATAGTGCCAAAATCCTAAGCCAGATTTCTAATTTGCAGCCTTAGTCAGCGAACACTAAAGAGTTTAGTTTCCATACTTAGTCAAAAATACACTTTTTAGCTGAACTCTTGAGGTTCAGCTCGCCATGCATTGGTGAGTCCAAGCTTAAGGACTTAGCCAATTTTCACATTTTATTGGCTGGACTCGCCACCAATGTTCACCTTACACTGGCGAGTTCAAGCCTCAGCACTTAGCCAAATTTCCAAATTTTCAAGACTGAACTCGTCACCACTCCCACCTGACACTAGCGAGTTCAAAATTCCAGACTTACCTTGAATTCATGTTTTTGAAGCTAAGTCATTTCAACTCGCCAGAGTGTGACGAGTGCAGCCCAGATTGAGCATTTGCTGAAGCTGAATTTTCTAGAACTCGACCCCCAACTCGCCATGCACGCTGAAGCAACTTAGATCGAATTCATTTTATTTGACCGACTCTTTACTTCTATTGACTGAAGCTTAGGGCTTCCATGCTTTAAGCCCTATAAATACCCTTGTTTTAGTTGAAAACATATATCGAAGTTTTGACCTAGTTTTTGCCTCTTGGAAGAAATTCCAGAATTCTCTTTGCCTCTTCCTTATTTTTCTTTGCTGTTTTTGCTGTTATTACCAAGTTTTCATGATTTCTGCTTGAATCTCACCTTAGGTTGTTAGATCTCATTTTTGTTTCTTTCTTTATGCCTTTGATCATGTATTCTTGGTTTGTTGTTCTTCATTTTATGAGTAGTAAGTAGATTTCTTAGGGCTTTGTGAGGAGATAAAGTAGATCTGGGCAGTTTTCTGGGTTTGTGATGTTTGTGTTTGAATACTGTCATAGGCTGTTCTAGATTGAATGTTCTTCATGCTTATTTTGACTTGATCACTCAAAATCTGATTCGTAGGCTATCTCTGCCTGAGAGGTGTTTGATGATATGCTTGGCTTAGGTTCAGTTTAGGACTGATTCATTCTGGCCCAAGAGATTGGATGATCAGAGAGTCAGTTGGTCATGTAGGATAGGCTTGCTAATGCCAGCTCAGGCGTGTAATCACCAAGAGATTGGGTTAGAATTGCGCTTGAGCTGAGATTTCATGACCACGAGAGTGGCTTATTTACCTTAGTATTCTGATTCGCTGCTTGCCTGCTTAGGTTTTTAGACAAAATCACTACCCAGATTTCTGCTTAGTTCATTGACTTCACAAGCCCATCTTTATCTTATTACTGCAACTCGCCATTCATACTTGCTGCTTACTTACTCTATTTCTGCCTTTTACTTAGTCTCTGTTTTCAAGTTTCATGTGTTTCTGCGTCATTGTTGTTTTTAACTTAGTCATTTTTATGCTTGTTTTCTCTGTTTGTTTAGTTTTGCTTTCTAAGTTGATTATGACAGAATAACTTCCATCCACCTGTTTTTGCCTGTTTTTCTTGAACTAGATAGTCATCCTCAACCATAGTGCTAATATCACGCTTTGGTTCGACAACCTTATATACTATAAGGATTTGAGAACCGGACGAAAAATCTTGTTATCAAGTGGGTTAGTCTAGATAATATGTGACTCATGCCCTAGGATGGTTTTTAACTAGACCTTTGCATATTGATTTGATTGTCATTCTCATTGATCAATGCCTTGCCATTAGCCTATTGTTAGTTTGTCTCTTGTTCTTTGTCTAGTAAGTTTATCATTTTCGTTGGTGTTTGTCCTTGTGCATGAATTAATTTTCTTTGCTTTGTTTTAGTCATAGTAGTCTTTACTTCACCTTTCCTATTTCTATAGCTTAGATCAAAGTTCTCATAGTCCTCGTGTGTTGATCTAGATTCTCTTGGGTTCGAACCTCAAGTGCTTTACAATGACAAGTTTGTTTAAGCATTTGTTGATTATAAATGTGATTGATTGTTTTCGATTATGCAAATGCTTTAGCTATCAATTTGGCACCGTTGCCGGGGAATCTATGCAATTTGCCATTAGGATTTGAATTATATTTAAGTCTATAGCCTTTTTCTTTTGTTTAGTTACTAACTTTCTTTCAAGTGTTGGTTCTTCTTGTAGGTTCAATCACAAGATGGAAAACATGGCTTCGTATTTAGCTTCCATGAGGATGGCTCACTATGAAGCTCAAGATAAAGATATGGCTTGGAATCCCACAAGCTATCACGGTTTTGAAAGCATATCCACTTATCAAGAGGGACTTCCATATGGAAATTATGTTGAAGATAACCAATATGGTTATGGTGAGAGGCGTCAATCTTGGAATATGGAGTATGGTTATGAAGAAGCTAAGGGTTATCAAGAAGTTTATGGTTATGATCAAGGAGTTTATAACTATGAAAACATTTATGGTTATGAAGGAGCTTATAACTATCAAGAAGCTTATGGTTATGAAGAGGCTTCTCCTTCCCCAATCAATGAGAAAGAAGAAATTTGCAACATGCTTTAAGTTTGTTTTGGAAAGACATGAAAGTTTTCACAATACTACTCTAAACAAGATGGATGCTATTGAAGATGCTTTGGAAAGAAACTCAAGGGATTTGAGAACTCTAGGGAAGATGGGTGATGAGGGTATGTGATGTGCATGAATTTTATCCTATCCTCCATTGTATTTTAGCATCATTTTTTAGTCTTTTAGTTGCACATTATGTCATTTTAGAGTCACTTTGTGTTTAGTTTGTGCATTATAGTCATCAGGTCATGCATTTGCATATTTTTGTGTTTTTTCGGTATTTTTAAGTGATTGGAGACTTGAAACATGAGGTTTGGAGCTCAAGGAAGGAAGCTTGCACCAAGAAGGATTGATATTGAGCATAAGGGATGAATCAAGCTTGGGTTGGAGGTCTAAATGGCAACGGAAGTGAAGAATGGTCAAGTGATGATGCCCTAGCCGCAACCTTACCTACCCGAGGCTCTTTCCGAAGCTCTTAAAAATGATGATGGATGAAGACCTTCCCGTGAACTGAATTGGCTGAAATTCAGATACAAGATAGCCACAATAGTCAGCTTTCATTTGGCGGTGGTTTGAAGGCATTTGGATAAGTGGTTAGAAAGATACGGCGAATTTACTCAACATATGTTATTCAACCGCGACCAGACCCGCGACTTGCACTGGCCATGGGAAGGGAATGATATACGCGGACAACCCGTGACTAGACCAGCGACATGCATAGACCGCGGACTACCAACTCAAGTACAACCTCTCTACCAGACCCGCGACCTATTCTACTCGAGGACATGCTAAAAACACACAAACTTGGCACATTTTGATTGGTTTGGTCCGGTTTGCCTTGGGTCAACCCGAATCCATGTTTTTGGGCTTGTTCCCCTAATTTTAAGTCTATAAATACTAGAAACAAACTGAGCCATGGGGATAGAATACCATTTTGCTTTTAGCTTATATTTTTTTATAGTTGTTGTTGTGTTCTTAAGAGAACGAGAGGATTGTTGGAGACTCAAAAGAGAAGATGATCTTAGGATCATCTTCACCCATTTACCATAGTTTTAAATTTCCTTTCTCCTCTTCTTATTTAATTATGTTAAGCTTTTGATTATTTCATTTTGTTGGTTTTGCTTTTCATTTGGAATGATTGAGTAGTGAATGTTAAATTGATGGTTAGGTAGATCTTTAAGCTTGGATGGTTGAATCTTGTGCATAGGTTGCTAGATCGTGTGATTCCTTCACTTAGAGTGTGTTTAATGATAGATTTGAGCTGGCCACTCAAAGATAAATTTTAGGAAAATCTTCGCCCGAGAGGTGTTCGATGAAATTGCCGAAGACTCTTTTGTGGGCTTTTCTTCCATAGCCTTCGAGAGATGATGCTTTGGGGATTAGTTGTCTTAGTGAGCTTGTTTATAAATGCTTCTTAGACTTTGGATTTGGCAAATGAGAGTTTATCTTGGTCCATAGTCTAAGATAGAGGCTAATGCCATGAGAGTGGGTTATTCTAGGTGATATGTGACTCATGCCCTAGGATGGTTTTTAATTAGACCTTTGCATGTGATTTGATTGCCATTCTCTTAAACAATTGCCTATCCATTAGCCTAATGCTTGCTTATCTTTTGTTCTTGTTTAGGTTATCAGTCTTTATTGTGCTTTTGTGTTTGTTCTTGTTTCTTGCTTGATTTGGTGTGCTTTGCTTTATTGTTAGTAGTCTTTAGTTCCAATTTCCCATACACATTGCTATAACTTAATTCTTTATTCTCATAGTCCTAGTGTGTTGATTTTAGATTCTCTTGGGTTCGAACCTCAAGTGCTCTACAATGACAAATTTATTTGAGCATTTGTTGATTATAAATTGTAATTGATTGTATCTTGAGTATGAAAATGCTCACTCATCAGTATGTTGATTGATTGTCATGAAGAAAGGCCTATACTCACTCCATCCACGTCAACAAATGTTAAGGATATAAGCCTTTGAGTTGGGATGAAATTGAAGAGATTGTAAAATCTTGGGATAAAGAGGATACTGAAACTCAACTCAAGGATTTGGAGACAAGTTCTAGTGCTATAAACGAGTCCAAAGAAATTGGTAAAGGTACAATTACAGATTGCCCTTTGAGTGCACCAAAGGAGGAGCTTAAGTGTTTACCAAAGGAGGGGACATTTCATCTCGAAGATGAAAACATTATAAGGGGACTTGAATTTCTTCTTAGTTACAAGATGTATGGGAATTGTGTGATGAGGAATGAAGATACTTGTGAAGATGTTGAGGTTGAAGAATGTATGGAAAAAGCAATGGGTAGCTCGATTGTTGAGATTGAGCTTGAACTTAAGGAGCACATGCAACTCCAACCATTATTTAAGCAAGAAGCAATGGTTGAAGAACCTTTAGAGAAGAAAGACAACCTCATCCAATTGGCCTTTAAGGAAGGGTTTGAAGAAGAATCTTCAAATTCAAAGTCCTTTAGCAAGCTTCTCAGTACAATTCTCACCATAGCATTGGGTATGTATGATCATTGGAAGTTGCCACTCTTTGAGGAGATTAGGATGAACGAATTTAGGGGTTGCTTTTATGATGAGTATGATCCCGGTGATCTGTTTGAAAGCCTAACTCCTTTCTTAAAAAGAGTAAAAGGAGTCTACTCTTGGGACACGTTTGTGGAAAAGAGTCCACTTTCTGATCCCATCACCGTATAAGAAGCGGTGCCTTTTGTCGAGTTTGAGACATTAAGCAAACACACTTGGGAGGCAATCCCAAGAGTATCCTTTGTGAATATGCTTTTTATTTTGCCATGTGTTGTTTGGGTTTGGTATGTTTTGGTGTGTTCTTTGTGTCGGTTTTGATCTAGGAGGAATGAGAGCTTAAACGAGGAGGTGAATCAAGAGGATTGAGCTTAAAGGAGAAAGATGAGGGAATGCTTGACCACTTGGCTGAGAGATAACTTCAATTCCAATTCGTCTATGCCTATTACTTCTACAAGGTACCAATCACCATCTTCGTACATAGTTATAGCTTTTCTCTTCGTTTTTGTGCATACTTTTACTGGGTTCTTCTTTCTTGAGTTTACTTTCTCATCGAGACGGTGAGAAGTAAATCCAGGGGAGGGAACCATTTGGTTACTAATGTGATTTTTAGTTTTTTAGTTTTCCTTATTTTTGAGTCTTTTTCATGCATTGCATTTTCATGAAATGTTTTTTGAAATTTCAATCACAAGCATATAGTTGCATTTGCATATCATTTTTAGGATTGAGTCTTAGATTCATGTAGGTTTGCATGGGAACAATGATGTAATTGCCTTTGTTAAATTAAATGATTCACTTGCTAAGTTCAACACCCTAGATGTTAATTGTTTGATGCTTTAGGTTGTTAGTTGAAATTAAGGTTGAACCATGCTTGGAATGTTTGATTCTATGTTCTCTTTGATTGAAACTTGCTGTGATTTGAAGCTAAGCCTTGCATATTAGAACCTAATTTGACAATTAATTATCACACCTTGCATTGCATTTTGAACTTGTGGATTACATATACATATTTGAGTATCTTACATCATTTTGTCACTCTTTGGTACACAAATAGCTAGTTCATTTTATAAATTAGTCTCCACACCCTTAGTCTAGCTTTTATTCAAGCCCTCATATTTCATGTGTGTTAGGCCTATTTTTGGAAATGAGCTTAGGATAAAGTGTTAGGTTCTAGCCAATAAGTATGGTCTCTGATGTAGTTTTGGTTCACGATTTTTGGACCAAATAGGACTAGGTGGGAACTTTATTTGGGTGAGAGTGTATTTGTGTATTGAGCTTAATTGGTATTTATGGGAAAAAGGTTGAAGATAGTGTTCAAATACGAAGGTTGTTGAAAGAAGGATTACGAGAGAAAGGGTATTGAAAGTCAAAGTAAAAAGGGTCTAGTAAAGGGTTTTGGAAGCATATAAGTGATTAAGTGGTTCAAAGGAGTGAAAAAGGAAAATAATAGAATCAAAGGATTTAAAAGATAGTTGAGCCATAAGTTTAAGAAAAACCAAACTCGCTAGATGTCCAAGTTTATAAACTCTTCTCCATAGAATGTAATGAAGCTAAAAAGGGAAAAGTTGAATCTAGATTGAGCTTTGATGAGTATGACTAGATTTTTGTGTAAACGTGGCATCTAATGCATCCTTGAATTGGCATGGATAGTGAGCTTAGCATTGAATCATGTTAGTTTGTGGCATTGAGTTCCCGGTCTCAACCTCTTCTTCGGATTATTGTCCTTTTTTGCTTGGGGATAAGCAAACGGCAAGTCTGGGGAGTTTATGTACATGATTTTTAACCTATTTTCCATTGCATTTTAGCATCATTTTTAGTCTTTTAGTTACACATCATGTCATTTTAGAGTCACTTTGTGTTTAGTTTGTGCATTATAGTTATTAGGTCATGCATTTGCATATTTTTATGTTTTTCGATATTTTTAGGTGATTGGAGACTTGAATCATGAGGTTTGGAGCATAAAGATGGGAGCTTGCATCAAGGAGGATTGATTTTGAGCGTAAGGGATTAATCAAGCTTGGATTGGAGGTTTAAATGGCAATGGAAATGAAGAATGGTCAAGTGATGATGCCTTGGTTGCAGCCAAACCCACCTGAGACCGCGGCTTGAGCGGAAGGAGATGGCCGGCCAAGACCAGACTCGCGACTTGCACTGGTCGCGGGAATGGAGTGTCATCCGCGGGGAAGTCTCGATCAGTCCCACGACATGCATAGGTCGTGGACCGCAAACTCAGGAAGCCTCTCGACCAACACTGCCCACGGCCATACCGGAGGCCACCTAGCTCTCGACCCGTTTCTCCTAATGCCTTGACTGTGAAACATCTCTTCTCGACCCACCGCGACCGAGAGCTCTCCTTCTAGACCAAGGCAGGTCACGGCTACACGCGAGGGAAACTTGCAGATGAAGTGAAGACATCCTGCAACCAATACCACCCGAGACCGCGGCCCGAGAAGAAAATGCCAAGCCGGCCGTGACCTTACCTACCCGTGGCTCTTTCCAAAACTCTTAAAGATGATGATGGATGAAGATCTTCCCATGAATGGAATTGGCTGAAAGATTGTTAGCCAAGAGAGTCAGCTTTCATTTGGCAGTGGACACAAGATAGCCACGAGAGTCAGCTTTCATTTGGCTGTGGTTTGAAGGCATTTGGACAAGCAGTTAGAAAGATATGACCAATTTACTCAACAAATGTCATTTGACCGTGACCAATACAATTAGAGGAGTTGTCCAATTTTTATGCTTATAGATCACATCCCTCGACCAAACAGGTCAAGAACATGCCCGAGAACCTGTTAAAACCACTCACACTTGGAAAGTTTTGATTGGTTTGACCCAGTTTATCATGGGTCAATCCGGACCCAATTGTTTTGGGCCATCTTTGGGTTTTTTGCCCTAATTTTCCCTTTATAAATACTTAGTGTTTATGACAAACAATATATCCAATAAATCTTATTTCATTTTTAGATTCAAGCTAGGTTTTTAGAGAGATTTTGAGTGTTCTTGAGAGAAAGAAAGGATTGTTGGAGACTCAAGGGAAAGATAATCTTAGGATCATCTTCACCCATTATTAAGTTTCTATTTCCATTCTCTTCTTCTAATTTCATTATGTTTATGCTTTGGCTTATTTCATTTTGCTTGCTTGTTCTTCATTGTGGAATGATAGAGTAGTGATTGTTAGGTTGGTTAGGTAGATCTATGAGTTTGATGGTTGAATCTTGTGCATCGGTTGCTAGATCTATTGATTCTTTCACTTAGAGTGTGCATAATGCTAGATTTGAGTTGGCCACTCAAAGATAGAAGCTAGGAAGATCATCGCCCGAGAGGTGTTTGGTGAAAATCCTGAAAGACTCTTTTATGGGCTTTTCTTCTATAGCCTTTGAGAGATGATGCTTTGGGGATTAGTGGTCTTAATGAGCTTGTTTGTTAATGCTTCTTAGACTTTGGATTGGCAAAAGAGAGTTTAGCTTGGTCCATGGTCTAAGATAAAGGACAATGTCATAAGAGTGGGTTAGTCTAGATGATATGTGACTCATGCCCTATGATGATTTTTAATTAGACATTTGCATATTGATTTGATTGTCATTCTCATTGATCAATGCCTTGCCATTAGTGTATTGTTAGTTTGTTTCTTGTTCTTTGTCTAGTGTGTTTGTCATTTTTGTTGGTGTTTGTCCTTGTGCTTGCATTGAGTTTTTTTGCTTTGTTTTAGTCCTAGTAATCTTTACTTCACCTCTCCTATTGCTATAGCTTAGATCAAAGTTCTCATAGTCCTAGTGTGTTGAGTCTAGATTCTCTTGGGTTCGAACCTCAAGTGCTTTACAATGATAAGTTTATTTAAGCATTTATTGATTATAAATGTGATTGATTGTGTTTGAGTATGCAAATGCTTTAGATATCAGTAGTGAGTCTAGCAAGTCTAACAGAAAGTTAATGGCAGCAAAGTCCTAATTCCCAATGCATGATCTAGACTCAATCTTACATGAAATAATATGAACACTCTGTTTTTGTGGAATGCATTTTCAGAAATTTTTAACTTTGTATGGTTTTTCTATGCCTTAAATGAAATGCTATGCAATTGGATATGCTAAAATGAAAAATCTTAATGGATTTTTACACTAAGTATGCAATGCTTGGAAAACAAACTAAGAATCACAAAAGCATAGTTAGTATACTCTAGAACCCTCCCCCAAACTTAAATCACACAGTCCCTGTGTGCATAGAAGCTTGAAGAGGAATTCTAGTATGGCAATAACATATCAGATGCAATTTATGAAAGGAGTTATGATACATAAGCAGCCTTACTCGCCGTAGCAGATGAGTGTGATGTGCGAGTCAGGTCTTGTGTCGTTGTGAAATTCACACTCGGCCACCTACATCGAGTTAGACTGGAGAGTTCTGCTTTATCCAGACCATAAACGTGCCACTTGGCCTTGTCACTCGTTTCTACTCCCTCTTATATCTTGATCACAAGATGACACAAAGAAAAACGAAAGGAAACAGCAAGTAATATGTAGAAGGATATGATATGTCTCATATTTAACCTAGTTTTCATCTCATACTAGCATTATTTTTAGTCTTTAAATTGCACATCATGTCATTTTAGAGTCATTTTGTGTCTAGTTGTGTATTTTAGTTAGTAGGACATGTATTTGCATATTTTTGGTGTTTTTCGGTCTTTTAGGTGAATGAGACCATGAACTAAGGAGATTGGAGCTTAAGTGGGTAATGGTGATGCTTGGAGGCTTGGGCAATGCATTGGAAGGGAAAGGAATTGAAGATTAGAGGAAACAAGGTCGCGGCCGCGACCTGTCTTGCGACTTGTATAGGTCGCGGGTATGCACGTACGGGCGTACGTACATACATCCGTATTGTCACCCGGACAGAGGATGCATCATTCCTAAGGTCATTCGCAAGCCCGTTTGCGGGTCGTTCGTATCCGTGACCGGACACGCGACCGGACAAGGTCGCGGATTACGTCTGACCTGTCCCGCGACCTACCTTCTAAACCCGCAAGAGTCGAGACCTGCGATCCGGACTTCAGCCAACCACTCGCGACCCATCCAGCGACCCAACCAACCCGCGACCATCATCTGCAGGACACCCGCCCGGGCCGCGGCTAGCAACTCCTCTCGACCCTGGTCGCGACCCGTCCGGGTCGCGGCCACGTGAACCAAAACTCTTTTAATTTTTGGTTTTATGCAATTTTAGCCGGTTTGTCCCGGTTTATTGGTTTATTTTAAGTGATCTGAAACCCTAATCCCATGTGTATAAATACATGGTGAAGGGATCAAACACATGAGGGATATAATTTTATATAGTTTTTCAGATCTAGCATAGTTTTCTCTCTAAGTTTTATCAAGAACACTATGAAGATTGTAGAGAACAACTTTGGATCCCTTTGGGTGACCATTTTGTGGTCATTTCTTATGTGATTAAGAGTCTCTTGTTCATTCTCTATCTATTTTCATTATGTTTTTCTTGTTTAAATTGTTTTTTTGCATAATCATTATGAGCGAGTAGTTGCTTAGAATCCTTTAGGTTTTGGCTAGATCTAGGATTCGGTAATTGTTGATTGATGCTTAGAATCATTAGAGCCTCCTATCTAGGTGTTCTTAATGCTAGATTCATCTTGATCACATGAGTTTAGATGCTAGGAAAATCATCGCTCGAGTGGTGTTCGATAAAATTTCCGAATGACCTATTTTAGGGATCTTTCTCCATAGCCATTGAGAGATGATGTTGTGGGATTGATTGGTCATAGTGGACTTGGTTTTAAAGCATTTGGGAGTCTTTATCCAACAAATGAGAGTTTAGTTGGGTCATTTCTCTTGAATAGTGATTAGTGCCATGAGAGTGGGCTAGTCTTGCTATCATTGTTGTGTGCCATGCCCTAGGCGGTGCATTCATTGTCTTTTTGTTGCATTATTTCATCATTTGCCTTGCCTCTAGATCAATTGCCATAGCCTAGATCATTTTTCTTTGTCATATAGTTAATCGCTTTGCTTGATTTCGTTTGTTTTGATCCATTTAATCTTATTGCTTTGCTTGTTGGTTTGGCTAAGTTTAGGTTGCATTTGCTTGCCCTTGTTTTGTTTGTTTCTTGCTTTAGTTTTTGTTTCTTGCCCATTTCTCATCATCATCACTCTAGATTAGCCAAAAATCTTGCATCTCTATTGTGCAACCTCTTACTCCTTTGGGTTCGATCCTCAAGTGCTTAACAATGACATGATTGTGTGAGCATTTGTTGAATATAAATTTAATTGATTGTCCTTTGAGTATACAAATGCTCTCTCATCAGGATACCATGGGACTGCCTCCTGATAACAATGATTTTGAGTCTCAAACGTTATCAAATCCTTATAGTATATAAGGTGTCAAGCCAAAGTGAGCTGCTAACATTTAGGGTATTAATGGCTATCTGATTCAAGCAAATTCAAGCAATATTTGTGATTCTGTCACAATCATTTAAAGGAAGCATGTAGAAAAACTATCTAGAGGGTAACTATCTAACTGAATATCAAAACTGAGTAGAAATGTAAAAACAGAGAATTAATCCTAAGGGTATTGAAAAACAGAGCATGCAAGCATATAAATTAAAGCAAAACAGAGCAACACAATTGAATGCAATCAAAGGTAAAAAACGAGCTCATGAGGAGAGTGGAGTCAACGATCTAAGCCTAATCCTGGGTTTTGGGTCTCATCTAGCAACCTAACAAGCAAGTCTTGGGTCAAGGATATGAATACCAAACAATCAAGCCATTCCCGTGGTTAAGAAATCTCAGCTTAAGCGTAGCCTAACCCAAATCCCTTGGTGATCAGACGCTCAAACTGGCACAAAGAACCTATCCTACACAACCAAGTGGTGCTCTGAACAAACAATCCCTTGGATCAGAACCAACAATCCTAGATTGAACCTAATCCTAGCATATCATCAAACACCTTTTGGTTACAACGTTTTTCACTTAAAGGGGTATTTATAGGGCCAAAAGAAGTAAAAACTAGGTTACAACGTTTTTCACTTAAAGGGGTATTTATAGGGCCCAAAACATAAAAGTTATAATCCGAGTCAGCAAAAATTAAAGTCGGTCAAAATAGATGAAGTCGGTTGATGCTCCTTCAGGGTGACTGGCGAGTTGGGTAACGAGCTCAGAATTCAGCTTTAGCTACTTCCAAAAATCTCAGCTTTAAGGTTACCCAGCAAGTTGGACTGGCAAGTGCTCCAAAATTCATATTTCTGGCTTGGTCATTATGCTCCACTCGCAGGGTACTAACTGAGTTGGACATTGAGTGCTTCATGATTTTGCAATTCTGGCCTAGTTTTTCTGCTGCACTCGCAGGGTACTGATTGAATGAGCAGATTTGGCTTGTGCAATCTTCAGTTTTCAAGGTCTTTAGTTTCGGCACTCCATCTTAGGTTTCTTATGCCAATTTCGCTCCAGAATGCTCCAATATGCTCTAAAGTACCTGAGACGCTCCAAATGCAATGTGCATGCCAAAATGATCTTAATAGGACTCTAGAATGCTGAATATGAAATGAGAATGAATGCAAACATATGTAAATTATGTAGCTAAAATGGGGTAAAATGCATGTAAATCACCTCTTATGTGCGCTTGTTTTGAGTCACTAAGCTTGACTTTGCTCTCCTTTTCAGGGCCAGGAGGGTTCATCGAGAAGAGCCAAGGTCTTCTCGGGGATACTCTCATCAGCCAAGTAAGGCTTCACTCTCTGCCCGTTTACTGTAAAGTGCTCTCCCTTCTTGTTTGACAGTGTGATTGCTCCATATGGCAAGACCTCTTGAACATGGAATGGACCAGACCATCGAGACTTGAGCTTCCCGGGAAACAATTTGAATTATAGAGTAGAACATGATTACCAACTGAAATCCTTTTTGGCGCTATTCGCTTGTCATGCAGACCCTTAGTCTTCTCCTTGTAAATGTTAGAGCTCTCATAAGCATCAAGCCTTATCTCTTCAAGTTCATGCAAGTTAATAAGCCTTCTCTCTTGGGCTGTCTTTAGATCAAAGTTCAGGAACTTTGTTGCCCATATCGCTTTGTATTCAATCTCAACCGAAAGGTGACATGCTTACCGTATAACAGCTAAAACAGTATTCTTCCTATAGGCGTTTCATGAGCTGTTCGATATGCCCGCAATGCATTATCTAGTCTTGGTGCCCAATCTCTCTTGGATGCATTCACCACTCGAATGAGTATAGGCTTAATCTGCTTGATGGAGACATCTACTTGACCACTCGTTTAGGGATGATAAGGAGTTGTAACTTTGTGTTTGACCCCATACTTCTTCAATATGCTCTCAAAAGCCTTATTTATGAAATGAGACCCTCCATCACTGATTACTACTCTTGGAACTCCAAACCTTGGAAAAATGACCATCTTGAACAGCTTGATCACCACATTCGTGTCATTGGTAGGACAAGCTATAGCTTCTACCCACTTTGAAACATAATCAACAGCCACCAATATATAAGTGTTACCTCCTGAAGGTAGGTTAAATGGACCCATGAAATCAATTCCCCAGCAATCAAATATCTCAATATGCAGAATTGGATTATGAGGCATCTCATTGCGTTTGGTGATGTTTCCTGCTTGTTGACATAGGTCCCATTTAGAGATGTATGACCGTCTTATCAAACCTTCAACTGTCCCAATCATCTTGCTAGCCCTAAGCTTTCCATCTTCTTCTTCACAAGCTAAAACCCACTCATCATATTCCTTACCTTCTCCAAAGAGGACCCTTGCAATTTCATCCAAGTCCCTTTTGTTGTCATCCTCCATGGAGCATATAGCATTACAATACTCCTTGGGATTTTGCTCGGCCTTTCTCGGAAGTTTACCTTGTGGCCTTTGCCTAGAGGAAGCGATTTGAGACACTTGATTATTCAAAGTTTTCAAGTGAGAGTAGATGTCACTAAACTTGTTCAATGACTCATTGTAAGGCATAGCCACCTTACTCTCTATCTTGTCCAACCTCTCATTGGTTTCTTGTTGACTTTTTTGTTGACCCTCAACAATTTTGTTTCAACATGACTNTTGTTGACCCTCAACAATTTGCTTTAACATGACTTTGATGTCAACATCGTCACTTGCTTGTTGTCTTGGGTAGTTATCAACTCTTGGTTGCATCGGAGGTCTTGGGTTTTGAGCATTTGGTGGTTGAGATCCACTTTGAGGTTTCCATTGATTGTTTTAACTTTGACCTTGATTTCCATAAGGCCTTGGTTGATACGGATGATACGAATTACCCATTGACTGCTTTGGTTACCCAAATAGCTACATTCCTCTTGAAACACTTCACTACCTTCATACCCCATCTCTTGACCAACTTGATGTCCAATTCCAACCTCACCGACGTAGTTAACCAACTTTTGAGTACCAAGGAAGATCTTACTCAACTTGTCAAGCTTATCATTGAGCTCCTTGTACTTTTGATCACTTGAGTCTGATTCTCTAATTGTCCGGTCGTAGTCCTCACTATAACAAGTTTTGCTTTGAGCTAAATTTTCTATGAGTTGCTCCCCTTGATCTGTAGTCAAGCTAGCAAAATTACCGTAACTAGCTGTGTCCAATACTCTTCTATAGTCTTCAAGTACACCACGGTAGAAGATTCCTAGCAAGTTCTCCTTAGGGATGCCAATGGTGTGGACAACACCTAATATACTCCTTGAGTCTCTCCCACACTTCATACAAATTCTTATTACCCCTTTGTTTGAAACTCGAGATGTCGTTTCTTAGCTTAGCCGTCTTTTGCTTTGGGTAGAATTTGGTGATGAACTTTTTTTACCATGTCCCAAGTATAAACCATCTTGGAAGGTATGTTCCTCTCCCATTGAGCCACCTTGTTCCCTAATGAGAATTAGAAGAGAATCATATTGATGGCATCTTCATGAACACCATTCATCTTCACCGTTCTACAAAGCCTTTCAAATCGGTCCAAGTGATCTAGAGGATCTTCAAGGGGTAGACTGTTGTATTGTTGATTTTGGGCCATATTGATCAAACTAAACTTGATCTCGAAGTTGTTTGCCATTATGTTTAGAGTAGGAATACCGTAGCTCAACTCTCTAAGATTTGGCTCATCAAACGCCTCTATTGGCCTAGCACTCACCGGAGGTGTCTCAAAACTAGGAGGTCAGTTTTGTGCTCCCACTCCATTGACATTCACACGTGGAGAGTTTTATTCTACCGTAGGATCCCTCAAATTCTCCATTCCCAAATGAATGAGATGATCCTCTCTTTCCTTCAAACGTCTTTCATTAGCCAACCTTCTATTGGTTCTCTCTAAGGCGAGTATGTTTAAGTTCTCTTGAATAGGTAGTTATGCTTGTGAACCTCGAGTTAGCATGCACCGACAAGAAAGACACACAAAAGAAGAGACAAACGGCAAGACCAAATGCAAAATTTAAAACTAACTAAACTCTAGTCTCAACTAGAACCTAAAACCTATTGGCAACACTACAAACTACCCAACAACGGTGCCAAATTGATGGGTGTGCATTTTGTGGAATTACTAAGGCACAATTAATTAAATTTATAACAAAAAATGCTCACACGATCATGCCATTGTTAAGCACTTGAGGATCAAACCCAAAGGAGTAAGAGGTTGCACAATAGGGAATTCTTCCAATAAACCCAAGCCCAACCCGACTAAAGTAGTCATTTATTTGGTACCTCTCAAGGAGGCAACAGTGGGGAATTTTCCGCAATGGGAGCAGGCTACCACGAGACAAAAGATCTTCTTTCAAAAGAGATTCGATTCGGAATCATTATCTGTTCTTCCACTATGAGAGGGGCTTGCAGAGGAACCCTTGGGTTTTCGGGGCATTGGATAGCTAAGAGTTCTAAATTTAATGTTGGTTCGTTCGAACCTTGTGAATTGCGCAAAAGTAGGATACTAAAAATTCGTAAACACAAAAGTACTGTACGGGCTTTTTTAAAAGGGTTTTATTTTTCTTTTTTCATCAAGCAAAAGATAACTGGTACACCAGAGGTGCGTCCTTCCGCCCGAGGAGGGGCTCGCGTCTAATTAGCTAGTTGGTGAGGTAATAGCTTACCAAGGCCAGAAGCTTCTCAAGCTTAAGCATTTACTTTTCTAGTACTCTATAGTGATGATGATGAGAAATGAGCAAGCAAACATGAACTATAGCAAGAAATGAGCAAACCAAAAGCAAGCAAATGCAATCTAATCATAGCCAAACCAACAAGCAAAGCAATAAGATTAAAAAGGCCAAAACAAACGAAAATAAGCAAAAGAATTAACTATATGATAAAGACAAATGATCAAGGCTATGGCAATTGATCTAGAGGCAAGGAAAATGATGAAATGATGCAACAAAGAGACAATGAATGCACCGCCAAGGGCATGGAACACAACAATGATAGCAAGACTAGCCANGAATGCACCACCTAGGGCATAGAACACAACAATGATAGCAAGACTAGCCAACTCTCATGGCACTAATCACTATTCAAGAGAAATGACCCAACTAAACTCTCATTTGTTGGATCAAGACTTCTAAATACTTTAAAACCAAGTCCACTATGACCAATCAATCCCATAACATCATCTCTCAATGGCTATAGAGAAAGATCCCTAAAATAGGTCATTCAGGAATTTCATCGAACACCTCTCGGGCGATGATTTTCCTAGCATCTAAATCCATGTGATCAAGATGAATCTAGCATTAAGAACACCTAGATAGGAGGCTGTACTGATCCTAAGCACCAACCAAATAATACCAAGCCCTAGATCTAGCCAAAACCTAAATTATTCTAGAGAACTACTCACACATCATCATAAGGAAATCAAACAACCAAAGGTGATTAAGCATAATGAAATTAGGCAAATAAACAAGCAAAGACTCAAGATCAGATTGAGAAATGAGCAAGCAAATGGATCATCCAAAAGGAATCTCCAAGTTTGTTCTACAATCTTAAAAGAATTCTTAAGAAAAAGAGAGAAAATTATATGCTAGATCTAAAAACCTTAAGGAATTAAAAATCATAATGTGTTTGATCCCTACACCATGTACTTATACACATGGGATAAGGGTTTCATATCACTTAAAATAAACCATTAAACCGGGACTAACTGGCTAAAATTGGCAAAAACCAGAAGTTAAAAGTGTTTGGTTCACGCGGCCGCGGCCCGGACGGGTGGTCTAGGTCGAGAGAGTTGGTAGTTGCGGCCCGAACAAGTCGCGGCTTGGGTCGATATCTGTTGGCGTCGAGTCCTGAAGCTGCTTCCCGCGGGTTGGATGAGTCGCGTCCTATGGCTGGTTCCCGCGGCTTGGATGAGTCGCGGCCTGGGTCGAGAGAAGTTGGCTGAAGATCAGGTCGCAGGTCTCGACCCAGCCGGGTCGAGAGACAGGTCACGGGATGAACGGATTATGACCTACAATGCGTGCAAGTCGCGGGCGTGGTCGCTGACATGGTCGCGGACGGCAAGACAGGTGGGTGCGAACGGATGGATTGATGGATGCATGAACGGACAATCATATGGATGTACGTACCCGTGACCCATGCAGGTCGCGAGACGGGTCACGGCCGTGGAGAGCACCTTATCCAAATCTCAATTCTCATCCTTTCCTAAGCATTGCCCAAGCCTCCAAGCATCTCAATTCCTCACTTAAACTCCAATCTCCTTAGTTCATAGTTCCATTCACCTAAAATACCAAAAAGCACCGAAAATATGCAAATATATGTCCTAGTGACTACAATGCACAACTAGACACAAAATGACTTCAAAATGACATGAAATGTAACTAAAGGACTAAAAATGATGCAAATATGAGATAAAAACTAGGCTAAATGTGAGACACATCAATCATTCACCACCATCCTGAAGAGGTGATCTGCAATTTCATTCTCAACTCCAGGCTTATCAACAATTTCCATGTCAAATTCCTATAGCAGTAGGATCCATCTCAGGAGCTTAGGCTTTGCGTCTTTTTTCTTCATGAGGTATTTCAAAGCAGCATGATCAGTATGGACAATCACCTTCCATCTAACCAGGTAAGACTTGAACTTTTCAAAGGCGAAAACCACTGCTAGTAGCTCCTTTTCTCTTGTCGTATACTTGATCTTTGCATCATCCAACGTTCTACTCGCATAGTAAATCATATTCAGCTTCTTATCCTTCCACTGGCCTAGAACTGCTCCTACCGCATAATCACTAGCATCACAAATGATCTCAAATGGTAAATTCCAGAACTTGGACTATAGGAGCTGACACCAATGCTTCCTTGATCTTTTCGAATGCTTCTAGACACTCATCATCTAACAAGAACTCTGCCTCCTTGCATAGTAGGCGTGTGAGTGGTCTAGCTATCTTGGAAAAATCCTTTATAAACCTCATATAAAAAGCAACATGTCCCAAGAAGCTCCTAACATCCTTAACTGTCTTAGGAGGCTGCAGCTAAATCATCACATCGATCTTGGCTCTGTCAACCTCAATACCCCTTGCTGAAACCTTATGACCCAAAACTATTCCTTCCTCAACCATGAAGTGACACTTTTCCCAATTCAGCACCAAGTTAGTTTCCACGCACCTGCTAAGGACCCTGTACAAGTTTGATAAACAGGAGGAGAAGGAAGAGCCATACACAGAGAAATCATCCATGAATACCTCAATTGTCTCCTCGATTAAATCTAAAAACATAAATGTCATACAACGCTATAATGTAGCAGGAGCATTACACAGTCCAAAAGGCATACTTCTATAAGCAAAAGTGCCATATGGGCAAGTAAAGGTAGTCTTTTCCTTATCATCCGGATGTATAGGGATCTGAAAAAATCCATTATATCCATCAAGGAAACAGTAGTACCTACGATTGGCCAGCCGTTCTACCATCTGATCAATGAAAGGCAATGGGAAATGGTCCTTTCTAGTAGAGGAATTGAGTCTCCTATAATCTATACAAACCCTATGCCCCTTAATAATCCTACTCAGTATGAGTTCGTTCTTATCATTCCTAACCAACAATGCACAAGAGAAACCCATTTACTATCAAAAATATGATAAATCACAACAGCATCTAACAACTTAAGGATCTCTTTTTTTACTACCACTTTCAAATTCGGATTCAATCTCCTTTGGGGCTCTATACTAGAGTGAGACTCATCCTCAAGAAGTATCATATGTGTGCATAAGCTAGGCAAGATTCCTCTAATGTCACTAAAAGTATATCCTATAGCCTTTCTAAAATGCCTAAGAGCAATCAATAGCATATCGAGCTAATCATCATCCAATGCATCGTTCACAATCACAGGATAACTTTCATTAGGGCCTAAGAAAGCGTACCTTAGCCCAGCTAGAAGTGGTTTGAGCTCAACCTTAGGTGCTTTTAACTCAGGGCAATCATCGTTGTTCGTAGAGATTGAGGACTCGGCCGGGTGTATAATGAGTTGTTGCTATGACTGCGAAGGAGTGAGTGCCAAATCTCGACATTCTGAAGTGTGGACTTGATATACATGCATTTTACCCCATTTTAGCAGCACAATTCATATCCATTTGCATTCATTCTCATCACATTCTCTGCATTTTAGAGTCCTTTAGGCTTGCATTGCATTCATTTAGCATGCACACTGCATTTGGAGCATCTCAGGTACCTTTGAGCCTATTTTGAGCATTTTGGAGTGGATTTGGCACAAAGACTACAAGGATCAGCCTAAGACTAAGTGCCTGAACAGAAAACCTTGCAAAATGAAAAGTTCACACGCCTCCAGAGTTCAACTCGCCACCTCCAACTCGCCTGTCAGAATGAAGAGTGCTGGTATCCTGAAGACTGAAGACTCAAGCTCGCTTAAAGACCAGCGAGTGTAGCAGAAGAACCAAGCCAAACTGAAAACTAAAGCAACTCACAGCCTGAACTCACCTGGTGACCCTGAAGCTGAGAATTTTGGAAGTGGCTGAAGCTAAATGCTGAACTCGCCAGTAACAGTCAAGCAGCACCCACCGACTTCATTATTTTGCTGACTCATACTAGGGCTTTTATTTTGGGGATCTATAAATATCCCTTAGAACAAAAAACATAGTAACCTAATGTTTACTCTTTTTGGCTAGACCTGAAGCAGTTTCCCATGTTGAATCTCTTTGGATACAATGAAAATCAGAGTTTGTTTCTTTGATGAATCCTTTTTATCTTTCTTTCCTCTTTCTAATTATGCACTTTATTTCAATTTCTAGGTTTATGCAATTTTTCATAATTAGTAAGTAGATTCCATTAGGTTTCTTGAGGGAATGAGTTAGATTAGTGCAGACCTAGGGACTTCCAGGATTGCTTAAGGGTATTCATGTTTAGATCTCTTTAGTTTAGGTGATCTTCATGCTTATTCCAACTTAGCTACTTGGAATCTGATGTCAGGCTTTCATACACCTACTAAGTGTTTGATGATATCCTTAAATGAGCTTAGTTCTGAGATTTACAATTCTAGTTTAAGAGATTAGTTGTCGAGAGTGTTTATTTACCTGAATAGATTGTTTCTTCATGCCAATCTGAGTGTGTAATCACCAAAGAGATTTGGGTTAAGTCACACTTGGATTAAGATGTCTTGATAATGAGAATGGCTTGTGTCTCTTATTGAATCTATTGCCTAGAGATCAGCTTATTAGGTAACAAGAACCCTAATTTTTATCTTGTCTTTTTAGCTTGTTCGTTGCTTTGTTTAGTTTCCACTTCTCTGTTTCCTTATGCTCTTTTTTTGTTTCATGCTATAGATCTATATTCTACTACTTTGTTCTGCATCTTGCTTATTTGTGATCGTGACAGAATCATTGTTTTAGGATTAGCTTAATTTATTGCAGTCCTTAGTGTTAGCAACACACTTGTTGGTTCGATAACCTTTTATGCTACAACGATTTGATAGGAGGGAATTCAAATTAATTAGTCATGTAGTATATTTTTATATATAGTATTGTTATGTATATTGTCATATATATTCTAACCTCTCTGTTTTGAGTAGTTCAGTGAACACTTTGAGTTGGTCTTCATTGTGGTCAGCGAAAGGGTTGAACGCATGTATAAGAGGGCTCCTTCCCCCGGAATGTTTTTCCGCATAATTTCTTGAATTGCAATGTACTTCCCCTTACTACCACATTGATGCATTTCCTTTTCATTATCCCCCGATGGTGTATACTTTGAGGGGCTAGTCCTCGATTTTATACTTACCCTCTTTACTGGTTGAATAGCATTATCATCAACTTGTGCCACATCAGCTTCTGGGTTGACATCATAAGCTAGTTCAGTCTATATTGGCTCTGTTGACTGACTGAACTCAGAAGCTTGGATTATCGAGGAATTGTATAAATATAAGTAGAGGACATAATATTTCTAGCAACCAATGTAATATAGTATATATGTAACACCCCGCTCCCAACCTTGAGAGACAGTGTGTTATTCTTTGGTCTTGCCAAAAATAACCTCTTTGAAAAATCTTTCGTAACTAAAACCTTTGATAACACTCCTGAAAAGAGAGAAAAAATAAAGGGTGAGCAACGAATTACTCAGTAAGGAGATCATCTCTGCCCATCAAAATACAACAACATATTCCTAATTTTAGTGCCAATCAACATAAGCATAGAATCCAACACAATCACATAATACACATATCCACTTTAGAAGTTATTTGAGGCCACCGAACATCCACGGTACGCCACTTCATATTTCAACTCAACCTGAGGCCACCAAACGTCCACAGTTTGCCTTGAATCCGTGGCCACTAAACATCCACGGTCTGACACTTCATCTCAGGATCCACGACCACCGAACATCCACGGTCCGTCGCTTCACCTCCACACATCCATTATATAATATATTTCACATATCACATATACTACTTATCATCAAACCACAACAAATATATCATCAAACATGGCAACAAACATTGCATCTAACACTATACCTAATAATCATAATTCCACATATCACACCCTCACGTTAACCTAGGCTGAAAATAGATGAGAAACATCATATCGGAGTTGATTCACTGATTCGGTTTAACTCCAAAATTAGATCAGTCACCAGATCTAGAAAGTAGACTCTTGGGGCTTTCCAACAACAGTTGGATCGTTTTCTTGCTCCTAGTGGTTCTCTGGGAAACTGCTTCTCAATATAAGTCTACGCGGATTCGATCTCGAGATTTGGTCATGCGTAAAATCACCATAACTTTTGAAAGACAATTCAATTCCTCTTTCGGCTAAACGTATATCATTGTGTCAGGAACCCACACACCAAATTTTGTCTAATTCCGAGTTGTTTTCTTCCTTCGTGTCTCCTTTCTCTTTCACGTGGTCAGATTAGATGGTGGCTAGGGCTTCCTCTCTTTACGGTTTTCTAAGGTTCTCATGCAGCTTTAGGTATATAAATACACATATACTTAGAGTTTAATTACTTCTTGGGCCTAATGGACTGAATTAATCAATACCCTAATTGGGTCCAAAAGGATGGGTCTTACAATTCTCTCCCACTGAAATGGAATTTGTCCTCGAATTCTTGGTTGAGAGTTTGATCCTTAATCGAACAAACTTACTGCCGCCTCCAGCAATCACTTTAGTCACTTCTTGAAGCGTAGTCAACATGCGCTTGAAACTAAAGTTCTCGGCTAAACAACTCAACGAGAAACTAGATACAAGCACTCAAAGCAACCAATGACAAATCAATTAATCAATCAATCAATAAACACTTTTATTTCTCAAAACTTTTACTCAAAATATTTTAAATTTTTTTTTTTTGAAACCAAACTTTCGTAAATTTCTTTTGAAGCCCTTTTCTTAAAATAATTTAAAAATCTTGACCCTCCAGGTCAGAACCGGAGTGGCCTTAACCCAGGCTCTGATACCAATTGTAACACCCCGCTTTCAACCTTAAGAGACAGCGTGTTATTACTTGGTCTTGCCAGAAATCACCTCTTTGAAAAATCTTTCGTAACTAAAACTTTTAATAACACTCTTGAAAAAGAGAGAAAAAATAAGGGGTGAGCAATGAATTCCTCAGGGAGGAGATCATCTCTGCCCACCGAAATACAACAACATATTCTTAATTTTAGCGCCAATCAACATAATACACATATCCACTTTATAAGTTATTTGAGGCCACCGAACATCCACGGTCCGCCTCGTATACATAATCCTTGGCCACCGAACATCCACGGTCCGCCACTTCATATTTCAACTCAACTTGAGGCCACCGAACATCCACAGTTCGCCTCGAATCCATGTGATGTGATCGTGAGCAGTACAGAAGCTAAGGAACCGGAGCTGGTAGAACCAATCACACGTTCAAGAGCTAAGGAGTTGGCTAAGGAAGTTCACTCGCTCATTGCTGAAGGATCATTCTCGTCACCAGCTATGCAAGTCTTCAACATCTACACTTTGGAGACTTCACCCGGTAATGATAACTAAGTAATTTAAGGTAAGGAGGCTGTACTCTTTTTCCCATAGTTGAGTTTTGTCCCAATTGGGTTTTCTCAGCATGGTTTTTAATGAGGCAGATGAATCACTACGTTGAGTTGCTTAGGAGTCTTTACCATAGGGTAATAATGTACAAGTCATTCTGGCTTTGTACTTAGTCTATTTAGAAGTGCACCAATTAGTGGGACGCTTCGTTTTTTTTATTTATGTTTCCGACTACATGTTGTTTTTGTTTAGAACTACATGTTGTTTTGTTTTGAGGGTTATATTTAAACCCAAAGCACTTGCTGTAAACCCTAGAGTTGATTTGATAGTAAACACGTTTTTTTCTTTGAAGAAAGAGTCTTCTCTCAAGTTTTGATTCTTTGAACACGTTCTTTGAATCCGAGTTTCTCTACACGTTGTGAATCTGAAACTCTTCTATCAATCCATCTATCCACAATTCTCTATCCATATAATCACTTCAATATCATCACCCCAGCCACATTTCTATTCCCTTAGTCATCACGTTTTCATCATCATCGTGTTCATCCTCATCCGACATCATCAACATCCATCACGAGTTTATCATCACCTTCAAGCTCATGATTTTCATCAACTCACCATCATTCACGGATTCTCACCTCATTAATTCCGCAGCCATATGTTCATCATCAATCCATTAGACTTCATCAGAGTTCATCCTAGGGAGGATCACATCACCATGGCCAATGAACGCCCACAGTCCTCCACTTCATCTCAGGATCCACAACCACCGAACATCCATGGTTCGTCGCTTCACCTCCACAAATCACATTATATAATATATTTCACATATCACATATACTACTTATCATCAATTTACAACAAATATATCACCAAACATGGCATCAAACATTGCATCTAACACTATACCTAATGCATCATGAAGCATCAAAGATGAACATGCAATTATATTTTACAGATCACACCCTACCTTAGCCTAGGCTGAAAATAGATGAGAAACATCACGTCAGAGTCGATTCACCGATTTGAAGTATGAAAACTAAGTAGAAAGCTAAAAACAGAGTACTGAAAAACAGAGAAATTAAGACAAAACAAAGCAATGAACTGGAAGCAATGAATGATAAAAACGGGTTCATGAGGAGAGTGGAGTCAACGATCTAAGCTTAACCATGGGTTTCGGATCTCATCTAGCAACCTATTAAGCAAGTCTAGGGCTAAGGATTCAAATATCAAATAATCAAGCCATTCACATGGTCAAGAAATCTCAGACTGAGCGTGACCTAACCCAAAATTCTTGGTGATTACACGCCCAGACTGGCATAAAGAAACAATCCTACACAACCAGCTGACGTTCTGAACGACCAATTCTTGGGTTAGAACCATCAATCCTAGATCGAACCCAAGCCTAGCAAATTATCAAGCACCATTCAGGCATAACATCTACGAATCAAATTTGAAGTGATCAGGTTGAAACAAGCATTAAGACCATTCAATCTAGCAAGACCTATGACAGAATTCAAGCAAATAAGAATGAAACACCATGGTTGGACCCAGATCTACTCCATCTCCTCAAAAAACCCTAAGCAAACTACTCACTAAGCATGGTGAGAAGCTCAAACTCAAGCATAGAAATGAAATGCATAATGAAAGACTAAAAACAAAGCTGAAAAACGAAATCAAACTAACCAAATTTGAGATTCAACAAAGATCAAAGGATTTCATGAAAGAAGTAAAGAACAATCACAAAGGTAATGAAAAACTGTTTTCAGATCTATGCCTAAAAGAGCAAAAACTAGGTTACAGCGTTTTTCACTTCAAGGGGTATTTATAGATCCCTAAACATAAAAAAAAAAACCTAGTCTGAGTCAGCATCAGTGATGTGATCGTGAGTAGTACGGAAGCTAAAGCTAAGGATGAACCGGAGCTGGTAGG